>JAPMOQ010001579.1:2024629-2038807 GCA_026543055.1 Argiope trifasciata
GGATTTCATTCAAAATTTAATAAGGATTTACAATTTAGATGCTAAAAATGTGTGTGTGCAATAGAGAGCTGGAGGGATTGAGATGTCTCGTCGTTGTTTCAAACTGGTTTAAACTTTTTAATGACTTAAATTAATTAAGACAAATAATGACTTTAAAATAATATCTCCATGATAGTTAAAAATTTGCAATCGTAGATTTAATTTTTTTAATTTATCTTTTTTTTTTTAAATTCAAGGAAGTCTGAAACGTTTCATTCATCAGAATCACGCTTTGGATTTTTTTTTTTTTTTACGATTACATTTGTTTATTTCGTACGTTAGAGAGTAAACAAGCATCGTGATTGAAATGAAATACAAAGTAGAAATCAGAAATGTGGCTATTTTTAAAATCAATATGGCTCTGAGGGCAAATGAATGAATGCTCTATCCACGAAATTGGGGCGATTTTGTATTGAGAGAGCAAGGCCGTCACGAAGTCCAGTCAAACTGATATCCAAAACACTTGAAGGAAAAATAGATTATAAACCAAAGAAAGATTTTCCAGAATGTAGTTTAATGTATAATCCGCAATTTCCATTTTATCTGCCATATATTAATTGGAAAGCAGAACTCTTATATGAGAACAATTTATTCAGTTTCATTATTGTAGAAAAAGCTATTAGCGGAATTCCAGGTTTTAAAAAAGTGTGAATAGTATTCCCAAGGCAGTGTTTCATAACCTTACAAAATATGGGTTTAATTAACACAACAGTTATTGATATTAATCCTTTTTTTAATTAAAAGTGGCTTTCAAACCAGTTTTTGCTTATTAATGATGAAAGATTAAACAGAACCGAATGTCGTTTTTACAACACTATCAGAGAGTGGCCTTATAGTTTACTCAAGATATGTCTGGGAATTACGAATAGGGGGAAGGTGGTCACCTGTCAATACTGTAACGTTCAGTGGTGGCGGGGTGGTCGGCTGTATACAAGAAGAAGAAGGGGGAAGGTGTTCGTGATTTCAGTTTTCTGATTAGCTCTCATTAGGTGTTATTCATGAATGATAGACCAATGTGTATTTTAGCAACAAACTTTTCCCCTTGGTTTGGCTGCCTTTTGAAGGTTTTTCTGATTTTTCCTATGAGAAACACAAAGAAAGATCAGTTACCTCTGGATAGCTTAAGAAAAAACTATCAAATTCCTTCTCCTCTTTCTCGCTCACTTGCTCGAAATCAGATTTTTAATTTCTATGATATTTACATGTCTCAAAAAATCAGGACGGAAAAATAAATATTCGATTTTCAGGCGCTTATGCATTAGCCATATACCAGCGATTAATCTTTAAAGATCACATTCTAGCTTCAGTAAAAACTCTTATGAATTTTTACTGAATCTGGAAGGACTTCAAGTCAAATGTCTCTATATTTTTCAACTATTATTTGCCAATGCTATGGGCAAGATTCATGTCCTCATGTAAGTTGTACTATTTCAAACGAGGGATGAGGGGACAGTACCTTTATAAGCCAAAAATGCAAAAGTGTGCAAGAAAACTTTAGGCAAGTCATTCACACTTTTTTTTCATTTTGGTGACCCTTAATTTATATATTTGTGTCTGAAATGGTTTTAAAACAATTCATATTCTATGCTCTATATTTCTTTCAACTATTTATAATTTTCATATTTTATCTTTACCAAATCACTCTTTTTGGGTTCAAACAAGTTTTTCAATTTCAAAATATTAAACAATAAAGAAAAAAAAATATTTAAAATATAATATTTTACAAAACTAGGGATTTTGTAAAATCTTTTATAAAATCACCAGATTCTTAAAATTAATTAAAATTTAAAAAGCAAATTACATACGAGTAAATCAAGGTTTTGATATCAAGATAAAACTTTATTTCAATACATTTCCAAAAATAGCTTTTTTCTCATAAAGTAAAAATAACAAGTTTTATTTTCATTGACATAATTTGAAATACCAAGGTAAAACCCTCAATCCATCCATCCAGCCACGTTTTTACTTAACTCATCAAAAATAAAAACTCATTCCTGTAGATTCTGACGAATACTTAACCCAACCTGTAATCAGCGACACCTTTAATCAAACGCCCAATTTTCCACCTACAAAATCCCGTCACTCTGCTAATAACTCATCACCACCTAGCTCCGGCGTTTTTCCACTGATTTCCAAGAACTGTCATACTCGGTTGCTCAGGTACTTAGACAGGGAACTGACAAATTATACTTTCGAGCCAGTTCAGAAATCTTTCACCATCCACTTTCAACGAAAAGGTGATGATTTCATTTGTGTTAAGTTATGAAGGGATTTTTCCATACAATGGGGTCATTTTTAGTAGAACCCAGAGGTTTGACGGATTGGTAAAGGTAGTAGCAATATTTTTTCTTTTTAAAAAAGGCATGAATTCACTAGAAATGGTGCTGGGTTAATTTTGATAGAAGATAAATTAGTTATTCTGTTTCACACTTTTAGCAATTATTCAATCAGAATTATGAAATTTTTATGTGTATTAAAATATAAGTAAAACAAATTTCTTAAAAAAATCATTTTAAAATAAAGTATGTTACTTTTTAAAGAATTAAAAAGATACATAATTTTTTTTTAAAGTTTTTCCTTAAAAATTTTTTTAAGAGAGAGATATTTTTTTTTTTACATTTTTTATCTCATTACCCAACGTTAATTTATTTGGTACAAAACTACGAAAGATTTTGTAATTCCAATTAAATGCTATTTTTAAGAAATATTTTTACGCACATTTACCCAATTTTTGAAGGAATTATATGCTTTTCTGAACTAAAATCAATTTTTAATCATTTAAAAAAATTCTAAACATATATTGCATACCCTAATTTCTTTTAATGTTTGACCGAAGTCTATATTATCAATTTCATTTAATTCCTTCAAAAATTAAGACACCCGGAACATTTCAAAATCTAACTACTATATCATTTGAGAAAAATCATTGAGATATACTTTTTTTCCCTCTGGACTCTTCAAATATTCATTTATTAAAAAAAATTTATAGCAATATTTTAGTTTAGTAGAAACATATAATTTAATGATGAAACTATAGAATTAAAATTGTGCGTTTTCGTTCGTTTTAGCTTATTTCAAAATCCACTGTCCCCTTAAGAAATTGTAAGCGTTCGTCTTTTGCCAATCTTCATCCCAAGAAACAATTTTTTAATATGCTGTTAAAAAACCAACCAACATAGTAAATGTATTAAATATTTAGTTAATTATATATTTAATATTTTCATTGAACAGAATTGCAATAATGCAATCTAATTTTTTAATAATAATAAATAAAGAAAAATCGAGCCGGTGTATAAGTTTAGTGCCTGTTGAGAAATGAGGTCCAAAAGCTCTTAAGCAGGCGGACCAGCGCTTTTCTCAGTTCAATCGAATTGTACTTTAGTCACTTGTGCTCCAGTTTCTTTCCTGGGTAGCCACGCGCCACACATCCCATTTTGAGTCTCCCCCCTTTTCCTAATTGCCAGAGGTTTATATAAAAAGAATTTTTTTTAACATGGAATCATCATCCATTCTAAATATATGAATCCCCCCATTCATTCGATTTATTTTTCTGAAATTTATAATATCTTGCTCTCTATAGACTTTAGAGCTCAGAGTTATATCTTCTTCGGCTAACATTTTCTATCGTATCAAAAATGGATCGCATAATTTTTCTTTCGAAAATGGCTACTTTATTTTCTCCTGCTTTGGTCCAGTATATGAATGATAACTAAGTATTGATTTAATGAATATTTTATACAGTAAAAATTTTGTTTCTTGTTTAAAAAAAATCGTTGTTGTCCGTAAAAGTCTTAATTTGCATTCATTAGACGACCTTGAATTTCTTTGACTATGCTATCGTCATCTGTAACTATAAAATTAAATAAATAAATAAATAAAACTTTGGACAATCTGAAATTTGTGATAACCAATTTCTAGATGAGATACATGGGAGGTTCCAGTACTTAGTATAAGCATATATTTGGTCTTTTCACAGTTTATGATAAATCCCATATTATTAGCAGCATGCTCTAAAGAAGGAAAAACATCTTTCAATGCGGAAACAGTTCTTGAAATGAACTATTTATAAGAATAATAAACTTTCCAATTTCGGAAAGGATTTTGAAAAGTCGATAATGATAGAAATGGTGATGGTAATCAATGGTATAATTATTGATTACAAAATTAATTCAGAAGAATTGTGTTTTGAAAAAATTGAAATTTTCTGTTTGATACTAAAGAAATCTTGCAAAATATTATAAAAGACGTAATACATTTATGTTTAAAATTTTTAATTCTTTGAAAATAGTTTCCATCTTATGAATGACAAAAAGTTTTTAAGAAAAAAAAATGGTGTAACTGAAATACAAGATAATTATAATTTTTACATGCGTAAGGATTTAGTCAAAAATATTCATACAACGATTCATATTCCATATAATGTCATTTTCCAGGAAAATTCATGTTATTTATTAAATTTTTACATAAATTCATTTAAACTGAATTAAAAGGGATAAGGTAACTGAATTTAAAAGTTTTTTTTAATATAAATCAGCAGTTGGAGAGAAAAAAGTCATAAATTTTAGTCTAATAAATCTTAGAAGATTCTTGCGATAATTAAGTACAGTTATTAAAGTACAGAGATCGAAATTAGCTGAAAAATATAAAGCGATAATTTACAGTAAATTAAATGAATGGCACTAAAATAATAATAATAAAAACTCTCAAAGGCGTACATATTATTGGAACTTTATCGAATAGAACGTATAGAAACTAGAGAATTCCTTAAAGAGACGTTGCTACCTCATTATGAAATATTTAAAATTAATGCACTATCTCGTTAATGTTTTTAATATATTATTAATTTATTTAAAAGAAGAGCTGTATATTAACACAGAGCCGTATATTAACATCGCTGAATTTTTCCGTATATATCACAATGATAAAGTGAATCACAATCAATCCGTTTTATATTGATCTGATGACAAGTTTGTTTTCCTGCGGTCTCTGTTAGTACTTAATAGTTTCCGTAAAGTAATCTCAATTCACCTTTGAGAGATAGAAGTTGTAGTCTGAAGATACAATTGTTGAAATGCTAAATTTATACACTAGACTTTATTTCAAAGGTCATTTTGAGATTTTTTTTATTGGAAAAAAGAAAACTTTTACGTTCTATTTCCCTCTTTGCCTACGAAAAGCCTGAAACCCATTCGGTAAAGCTAAAAAATGTTTCTATTCTATTGAAAATCATGTTTATTGAAAATTTCGGAATAAAATTTTTATTGCCTTCAATGCAAGAGAGTTTATAATTGTTTAATTTACAAATTTCTAATTAAATGGGATTGATTGCAAATTTTGTTAACTATTTAATTTTATAATTTTCTTGAAGATAACTTAAATTGAAATATTACCATGTTTTTAAAATAAAAAGTAAGCATTATATTAAATCAATTTCTTTAAGTAGAAAGCAGATTAAGAGTTCCAGTCCATGGATGGAAAAGGTGTTTGTTTTTAAATTTATATTATGCTGGGTTTTTTTATAAATGAAATTTCATATCTATAATTTGAAAAAAAAAATGCATAGATTTTGTTTTAAATGTCAGAGAAAAAATCCCCATAATGCGAAATAATTTAAATGCCATTAATTTATTTTTAACATATTTGATTATATAGAAGTACTTTCACAACAGATGGCAGCACAAGCAGACAGATTCAAATTTTGAAATAAAAGCGCATGTCACAAGAATGTATGTATAAAAGAAAAAGCAGAATTGAGGAAAAGTGGAAGAAATTTAAATTTTAAAAATCTAGAACCCATTTTCTAGACAAAATTTGGCAAATATACCTCTTTCAATTATGAATAAGTTATTAATTAAAATAATATACACCTTACTTTACACTATTTCTAACTCGAAAAAGATTTTATTCATATCATATATCTATCAAATGCATTTGAAATATTTTTATCCAAACTTTTTTTTGTTATGCTTAATTTTTTGCCGCAATCAGTTTAATGTAATTTATTTCCTATTTTAAAATAGCCCCTGAAATTTAACCTTAGAGCACAGATTTGACGGTTAACTGTGACCACGTGTAATTTTGTTTATATTTACATTTTACTGTTTTGGTTTAGCGGCAAAAATTGAATCTTCAGAGACAATTGAGCGAATTTCTTCTAGAAGTCTTTAAACGATTGCTTAAACTGTAGCTGTGAGGGTTTTTTCTTTAAGTCCATCTGCGTAATAAAATATTTCCATACAACGGAAGTATTTTTCGTTTTCTGTAAAATTATTGATCTTACAAATCTAAAGGATGGCAGATGAACCACACTATGTTGTTTTAGATACTACGTAAGTATGCTTTTTCATATCAATATATAATCGTTTATTCTGATCAATTTTTCAGTTTGGAAATGGAGTATCATTGAATTTGAATGATATTGTTCAATACTTAATAATTTAAAATTTAAACGAAACGAGCGGAGAAGTAATTTATATGTTTACAAACGTTTATAAATTCTTAAGTGGTTTTCATTCATTTTTTTCAATACTCTGCTGCATAAATTGGTGTATAATGTTATTTTCCATTCTAAATTTTTTTTATATAGGGTTTAATACAATATTAGAGGTATTTAAATATGTATATATATATATATGTTTCTTCCCTTTTTAAGTTTACCATTCACCTTCTCTTCAATTTGAAATTGGCTGGATTTTTTAAATAATATTTTGAGTTATATTTATTTTTGAATTCTGAAGTATATGCCACCAAATGTATGTGTAATTATTTAAATATGTGTGTGCTTTAATAATACGAGTATTTCATGTTAAATATAAAACTTTATTCATAGCATATTCTATTTTGCTATCAGTTATTTAAGAATTTAATTTTTTAAAAAATCCATCATTTTAGAATGAAATTATTATACCTGAATATTTCTTATATTATGCAACAGATGAGAAATTTTAATGATATTGTGTCTGTCTTAGTAAAATTATCAGCATTTCTTTTCTTTTCTTGTAAATTATAGAATGGGAACTATTGAGTTTGAGTTATATTGGAAGCATGCACCAAAAACCTGTAAAAATTTTGCTGAGTTGGCAAAGCTCGGATATTACAATAATGTTATTTTCCATCGAATAATAGCTGATTTCATGATTCAGGGTGGAGATCCTACAGGAACTGGTATGCTCTTATAATTTATTACTTAACATTATATATATACATTAATACAAAAACTTGTATTTTAATAGCAATATTGAAGATCATGATCACATTAATGATAATGATACTCTAAAATGTGTTATAATTAATTTTATAAATGAATAATAATTAAAGAAAATAGTTTTAATGTAATTATTTTTATTTTTAGCTTTTAAGATAATATTCTTCATGTCAGTAGAATACTTTTTTGAAATTTATTGTTTAACATATTCACTGCCACTACCCATATCTGATATCAGGACCATCTATTTAATTAGATGACCCATTTCTTTGCTATCTTTTAACTGTAGCAGAGAAGGTGTCATCTAATAACATAGATAGTATTATTTGTAATGCACAGGCATGTTTGCGGCGATCAATGTGTTAAAAATTAAAACACTGTAATGCTGATTCTTCAATGTATTAAGTGTGTGATTTATCAAACAGAAGAAAGAAGAAAAAAATCATTACATATTAATAATATTTTTTTTTTCGAAATAAAGGGAAGATGTATAGTTATTCACATTTCAAACATTTGTGTAAATGTTGTTTTTAATCCCCCCCCCCAAATCAGTTTCAAAAAGTTTTTGAAGGATAAATGACAAAAAATTTATTTTTTGTTAATTTGGAATAAATAAATATATTGTACATTTAATATTTTTTAAAAATTATTATATAATACTATAGTTGTGCAAAACAGAAATGTGATACTACCACAGTATTCTGCTTTTATTGGTTTCCTCACCTTTGAACACTTTATAAAAAATCTGTAGTTCAGTTGTTTATAAAGAACTCTCTTAAAGATAAATTAAACATAACGTTTCTGTGAATGATAAGTTCAGTTGCAGGGTATTATAAAAAGAAAAAAAACAAAAACAAATTCTTAGTTTTAAAAAAAATGTGATAAACAATTAAAACAAAGGTAAAAGTCTAGTGTTAAAAAAAGCCTCTAAGAAAATATTTGACAATAAAATACCTAATTACAGAGAAATGTTAATCATAAAAAAATGAGGTCAGAAATCTTAAACATTTCTTCCACTTAATTTGCCAATTTTCAGAGTCAAACCCCAATTGATATAAGATTTTAAGATTGTGCTATTTCCAGTTTCATTTCCAGCTTTATTTGTTTATTCATGTTTTTTTAAAGTTATTTTGAGTTGCATTTCTCATAAAATGCCAAGATTTTGCTAAAATGGTTGCATTTGGTTATTTTTAATTTATGCCACCCTTGTTAAACTTCATTATACATAAAATGTATAAACAGTGGAATTTCATTTTAAGACAATAATACGTTTTTGAATCTTACTCATAGTTTGAAACACTTGTTAAGTGAAACATTCCGTAGAAACAGCAAGACTAAAATTTAACAGTGATTGATGAACAGATATGACCGATAAGTGAAGAAATTAATAATGTCCTGAAATTTAATCTCTCAATCTGCATGACTCCATATCTATAGAAATTAATAAAAGAGGGCTGCTTCTTACAAGCGGAGTATGCAGCAAAGTAACATTTCACTTACGGTTGACAGCATTTATCAAGGAGCAAGCAAAACTCAATTAAACTTATTCCATCCTAGTGATAATAATTCATGTTGATACTTATACCAGGCAAGTAAACATGCAGAGGCAATAACTCTTGAATGATTCCAGCAAATTCTGTGATATGTAGTTTATATTTGTGAGAGTGTGGTTTGCTGATACAATCTAAACCAGTTTTTAATCTGAACAAGAAAATAAAATATAATTATATTCAGAGAATTACATTCTAGGTGATGCAATTCACCTTTATATGCAAATCAGTTCTTAGAGAATAATTATTTTTTAAAGAAAATATTCATCCTATCTATACTAATAGATGTATTCAAGCATGGTTCAAAAAGCATGATATAAAAATAGATATTTCAAATTTATTTATATGAATATTATTTAGCATTTCTAGCAAAATAAATAAATTTGATTCTGATGCATGTATTATACTTCCATTCACACTCTTGCGATTGGAAACTGTTGCAAGAAAAATAAAATCATATTTCTTTAATTCTCTACATCATTTTTAGTTATTTCTCTCATATCAAATATTACATGTATTTCAGTCAAACTATGATTTAACCTCTTGTTAGGAAATCTGTTATTTCATAGTTATCTATTTTATTTTATTCCCCAGCATGATATATGCTAGATCAGTGGTGGGGAAACTTTTTTTAAGACGGGCCATTTGTAATAACTAGACGCTCGTAGCGGGCCAAAGAATAATGCTTAATCGTTAAAAAATTTATGTGTTCTATAAACATATACATATATTATTACATACACTTATTATTTTAATAGTAAAAAAGCAAAAGGTAAGAAAATTATAAGCATAAGATATAAAATGAATTTAGTGTAGTTCTTGATGTGAAGTATTATCACTTAATTTTCTGGTGTCATTACTGGTGCATGAGAAAAATGAAATTGAGACTGTTTTATCAAAATTTCATCATAGTCCGGTTCCATTTGCAAAGCAGAAATTCTTAAAATTGATGAAAGGTGCTCATCTGTAATTCTGTTTCTTAAAGAAGTTTTACTAAGCTTCATCGTTGAAAAGATTTATTCGTATATATAAGATGAGCCGAACATTGTCATTATCTTCATTGCATGAGTAATTAGATTTGGGAAATTATCTGGACTTAAATTTTTATAAAATTCTATTAATGGCACTGTATGAAAAATTTGTTTCAGGAGAGTATTACAGTTCAGTTCTATTAACTCAAGTTGAAATTTTGCATCAACTTCTTCGTAATTAACATTGAATGGGGTCGCAAAAATACTAAACTCTGTTTCCATTTTTCTAAAGTCCTGAAATCTCCTTTCAAATTCTGAAAATAGTTTTCTCAAATTAATTTCGTATTTTTTAATCTTATTGTTTGATATAGTGAATTTTAAAGATTGTATTCTTGGAAAATTCTCACGTTCTCACGCTCAAGAACATTCTCACGACGGCACTCTTAAACGGGCCAGATTAAACCTTTCCGCGGGCCGTAGTTTCCCCATCACTGTGCTAGATCATTTCACTTTGAGTTATAACTTTTTAAATATATTTGCTTTTCTAGAATTATATACTCAAAAGCAATTTTTTTAAAAAAACTAATTAAAAATCAAGCAAAATCACCATATTATTTATTTTTTCAGGATAACTTCTAAAAGTATTATAGTATTAATATTTTTGGCAATGATTTTTTTATTACTTTAGCATCATCTGGATTATCTTTCTTTTTGACTTTTGAATTTAATAACCAATAAAATTTTGCTCTGATTTATGCATATATTTTACATACATTTCAAAGTTACTGTTATAATGAAATTCAAATAATTTTTATTATTGAAATCAATTAAGGAAGATTCTGTTTTATTATATATGCATTTTATAAAGAAATAATAAAAAGGCACAAAAAACAAATTACAATGAAGATATATGTATATAATTAAAATTTTAATTTTAATATGATGTTTATGATTGGGTTCATTTTCATAAGGAATGTTCAAGCACAGCATAACAATTGCAAGTAGAACAGGTTAAAATAAAATGATTTAACATTTATTATGATTTTATTAAAACTACTTCATTCAAAAACTGTGAATATTAAATTATGCCTTAAAGACTTAATTATAATTTCATACAACCATTGTTATCAGTTATTAGTCTTTGACAATGACTAGTAGACTTTATTTATATTTGTCATGATATATGTTTTCTATTTTAATTTTGTGTTTAGTATTCCCAGAATTTTTTTAAAATTCATGATATTCAAATGTGCAAACAAAAATCTGTGCAACTCCAAATTCTTTTTTCATATCATATGTAGATAAAGTTCTAAAATAGTATTGTTGTTATTGTTTTGCATTGATTTATATAATTGCTTAAAATCATTGTAAATAATTTTATATCTAATTATAAAAACATATACTTGCTTATTATTTTTAATACAGTATATGTTATTTTGTTTCCAGTTTTCACTTCTTCTGTTTGAATTGTGCTGAAATTGCTTTATATTTTATTTAAATTTCAGGTAGAGGTGGTAGCTCTGTTTTTGGGAAGGCATTTGAAGACGAGATTCATCCTGATTTAAAGCATACTGGTGAGTTGTCTTTTATATAATTTGTTGTTATAAACCTATATAAAAGTTATGAGAATATGTAGCTATTCTTCTAAAAAATTTGAAAATATAGTCCTGAAAAAAAGAATTATTTTTTTAGGAGCTGGAATTCTTTCAATGGCCAATTCTGGACCTAATACTAATGGCAGCCAATTTTTTATCACTTTGGCTCCTACCCAGTGGCTTGATGGTAAGCATACCATATTTGGAAGGGTCAACAATGGTATGCATGTTGTAGCAAGAATAGCCAAGGTTCCAACTGACAGCAATGATCGACCATTGGAGGATGTCAAAATTGTCAAATCATATGTAAAAAATTGATGTATATTGTATATATATAATAAGTAAATGGTTTTAATTAAATTTTTTATTTTGTGGATATTTTTTATGGAAGAAGATGAACACAAATATAATCATTGTGTTTGCTTAAAGAGTTTTAATGTAGCTTTATAAGTTCATGTATTATTTTACTTATTTTAGATATATTTTTTTAGTCCAATATAGCTAAATTCGGATCTAGAATTAGTAGTCCTCTTGCGACTATTACATTTTGAAAGAAAAATAAATAATCTTAAATGTGCTATTGAATTTTTTAAGTCTTTTAAATAGTCAGTTATTTTAATTGAGCAATTTTCTGTGAGGAAGATTTGTATTTTTAAAATGGATAAGTCATTCTCTTTGATTCCTAATTAAATTTTTGTAATCTAAAGCATAGTATTTCCCCCACATGGCTTTAAGAGAAATGTTGAAATAAAACCAAATTACTTACTTTGGAGTTAAATATCAGAAATAGAAGAAGTCAAATTGGATATTTAAAATCTTAAACCTGTCAAAAGCTCATAGGAATTGGCAAACAAATGCCAAAAGTTAAACTATTCGAAGAATAGTTTTATTAACATAGATACATTTATATTGATTTTTTTCTTAAAAAAACAGTTTTGCTTTTAGGGTAAACTGCATTTTTGTATAAGAATTATCTTTTAAAAATCAATTTATACTACTTTAATTAAATGAGGGATAATTATATTTCTTTTTAGTGATTGTATAAATAATTTTAAAAATTACAGTTATTAGCTACAGTTTTGTACAACTTTTTAAATTTAATAGCATTAATTGAAATCATATGTGTATAAAAGTTACTTAGCTTATAATTTAGTTTTTTCATTATGTTAGGAAATGTTTTAAATTAATAAAACTAGATATAAAGTATTGCTAATGCTTTAATGTAACTTTTTTAAAATCATATATTGACTACAGTTCATTTTATAAATAAGAATATGAAAGAAAAGTGGAGTTTTCAAATAGAATATTTATTTGTTATATGTACAGAAGAACAAAAACTGTGTTGTGTGAATGATGTCAGGGAAACAAAGCTCTTTTATAGAAAATTAAATAGAGTTTAAAGGTGAGAAAATGGAAACTGCTGTTCCCCAGAGAAACTCGATCCAAACTGCCAAATTTTTCTATTTCTCACTCACATTCATTAAGGAACATTTTTTTCTGTTTTTCTTACCTAGTTGTGTAGTATAGAGCACTACTTGACTCTACAATTGCATGTATACAATTTGTCCTAAGGTATGATATTAATGTGATTATTTTATATTTTATGCTGTTGTGCAAAAAAAAAAAAAAAAAAAAAAAACAGTATTTATTAACTATTGTGTGTTATGATAAAAATGTGATGTATGGGTAGATAACATGAATAAAGTATTTTCTAAATGCAAATTTTGTGCATTAAAAAATTACCCAATAATTTTAACTTTTGGAAATAATATTGCAAAGGAATAGAATAATGGTGTGTAAAAATTATACATCTCAGGAAAAAAAATTTCTTACATCTAGTAAATGGGGGCATTATAATATTTATGACTCTTAACATATTCTTTTACAATGCAATACACATTTTTATTCTTCTCTTAACATATAACTTCATATTTTTGTGTACATTCAAAAGCACTTAATGCTTTATAAGTTTGTCAGTTGTTAATCTATCATAATCATATTTATATGAATTTCTCAAAATTGTATTTTATAAATTAGTTTAAATTTAATTTAATACTCAAATCAGACTTTAAAATTAAAGAAATGAAGGAAGAAAAATCGATTTCTGAGATTTGCTAATTTTAACAATGGTTCTCTAGATTTTCAAATGGTATTTGAATTTATAGTTAGATTATTATTAATAAAGGAGAATTAGTCTGTCTATAGACTAAACTATTTGACTTAGGACTACTAAATTTGGTTTGAATATGTTTTTTAAAGGTGAGTAAACTTTGAACAACTTTTCAAAAAATTTAATTAATAAAGAAAACAAATTTTTTTTCTGTGGTTATTTCAATAAATATTTTTACAAAAATTATTTTTACATTGAAATAAAATTCAAATAAATAAGTAAAAATTATTACCAATATAGCTGTTTAATTTTTTTCTCGAATTTTAAAAACAAAAAATTTTGCTCTATTTTCAATTACATATTTGATTGCTGCAATAAAGTTCAGACCATTTTTATTGTTTCATCATTTATTTAACCACACAATTATGTTTTGCTGTTGAAAGTTAAAGAAGATATACATTTTATTCCTGATCTGAATAGTTGGCATGAGAAATAAAATAATAAAATTGGATGTTAGAATATCGTCAAAAACAAAATGGAATTTCAAAATACATCACCTGCACAGTTATGCTTTTAATGGCCCTCTAATATCATTGGAAATTACTCAATTATTAATGTCCCTGTGCACAGTAAATAGAACATTATGTTTATGATAATTTGAAGCTTGAAACTGCTTTGCATATGATACTAAATTAAATATTAGGTTGGA
>JAPMOQ010001581.1:6270-29247 GCA_026543055.1 Argiope trifasciata
ATATACATTAACTTCATTCTATAATATTCTCTAATTTCCTGATCCACTTCCCTCTTTTATCTCTATATAAAATGGCTAAGTATTTTTCCACTCTCCGAATGAAAGTATAGAAGTCCCCAATGCTTATAACATTCTTTCAAAGATACCTAAGATTCACTTTTCTAAACAGACACGTGGTAAAGAAATCAACATCGGCTTCACTTAGTAAAATCCCTGGAAGGAAAATTTTCTACTTATTTGCACATGTATTGCGATATAAACGAGCGTCATTTTTATCTTTGCTTTTTGTACAATTATGCCTCCCAGGATGAAATAAATTAAAGTTAATCTTCTGATTGATAAACCAATTCGAGTTTTAAACTGTTTAATTTTTCTGCAGATCCTTTTCGAAGCTGTTTTGGAAAGAGGAGACAAAGGATTCATTGCTCTTGACGATATTGTCGTGAAAGAAGGGGCTTGTCCTAACCCAGGGTCTTGCAATTTTGAAAGTGACCTCTGTACCTGGCAGAATGCTGAAACTGGTGTCGACATAGAATGGGTTCGAAACTCTGGACCAACACCGACGGACAACACAGGACCAGACGTTGATCATACTCTTGGAACTGAATTAGGTAATGTATTATGCAGAATAATCCTATTGACATATTTCTTATGATAATCCTTTAACATATTAATTGTCCTTTTAACATATTTCAAATAGTTGAGTTTAGATTTTAAGAAACTGATGCCTGACTGAAGCAACTAAAGGGTGTCCCAAAATTAACGTACAATTTGAATTTGCAATTGTTCATGTAATAAAGTATTTTGAACCTTATTTAAAAAAATATTTGACAGTTGTAGTTAGAAAAAATACAGCTTTACATGATAGAACGAGTTTTCATTGAAGAATATTTCAAAAATAATAAAAGTATGTCTATTACAATTCGAAAATCTGGAATTTTCCCCAAGATAATTTAACACCATTAGATTTATTTTTATAGGGTTATTTGAAATTGCAAAATGGACATGGAAAATTTCTACAAAAAAGTTCGTATATGCCAGAATTTCGACAAAAGATTTCGTATGTGTCAGAGCGACCGTGAAGGCTATTTGACCCATGTGTTATCCCAGACATAATTCTATTCTGTACAATTTTACGATTTAATAAAAATTAAACATTTTTTTTTAAAAAAAAACCTTTTTTCATGTAATTTAAATTTTGCGTTACTACGTTGACCTATCAAGTAACACGCCATTTTTACTAACTCTAAACTATCACCTATCAAATATTATTTTCAAAAATAGGATTGCCAACATTTTATTGTACAAATGGTGGTAAATTCAAATCTTACGTTAAATTTACGATATCCTTTATAAAATAAAAACTTATCCCTTGTATTTCAATAAGAATTATTAAAAATGTTATAATAGTCAGATTTATTAAGAAATGGAACTTTTTGGAATTACTGACTCGTATATTCTCGATATGCTTTTCCGCTAGCTTTTTTTGTTTCCTTATTCATTTATCCCTAGAATTCCTTTTAACCAAATTATTTTCATGCAATGTGATTGCATCAATAAATATAACCAGATTTCTTAGGCTGTAAAAATGATTTCATAACATACACTCTGAGTCTGTTGAAAAGTAATTGTTTTTGTGAAGACGCAGCTTCTTTACACAACTCTTTTATCTATTTGCTCTCCCAAAAACGTTTTTTATTTAAAGTTTTTATTGGTTGCCCCACATTCGAGTAATTAAATTGAATATAAATATTTTTTTTTTCAGGCTCATACGTTTATCTACAAGCAGAAAACCCAGCAGGCAAACACAACCTAGTCGGCATACTGCAATCTGAATACTTCAGCCTATCGACGGAACGATGTCTCTCCTTCTGGGCACACATGAGTGGGAAAGAAATGGGATCATTACAAATAAATATGACCTACTACGACGAAGATCAAGTGAAGACACTGAATGACAAAACGTGGAGGATCGAAGGAGACCAAGGAAGCAAGTGGTTCAACCGTCAAATCAATATCAACATCGATGGACTCGAAATTGAAGAAGAGTACCAAATTCTTTTCATCGGAACGACCAAGGGAGCTCTCAGCGACATAGCCCTGGATGACATCGAAATCTCAAACAAGAAATGCTACGACGTTCCGGACGATGCGTTCGATTGCAGAGATGGCTCCCACGTGAACGCCAGTAAAATCTGCGACTTTGAACTTGATTGTCCCAGCGGAGAGGACGAAGCTGATTGTGGGGAATGTGATTTTGAGCATGGAAGTTGTGGTTGGCGAGATGAAACTAATTATTATTACAAAAAATGGGTCAGGGTTCAAGGAGAAGAGGATGGCAAAGTAAAAGGACCTGGTTATGATCATACTTTCAACACTTCAAAAGGATATTTCATGCTCGTGGATCCACGCTCATCCTACAGCTGGCAGGAGTCGGTTCTGAAAAGTCCGGAAAAGAAATACAAGAAATCCTACGCTTCGTGCATGATGAACTTTTACTTCTATCACATGAAAGGCTCTCAAGCAACGATTCGAGTCAGAAAACGAATTGGAACCAGTACTCTATCAACGGTTTGGGAACGATTTGGAATTTTGGCTGAAGGGTGGCAACAGGGATCTGCCTATTTGGGAACAACGGAACAACCATTTATTATAGAATTCGTACACCAAAGTTCCTATGAAGAAACGTATGTAGCGATTGACGATATTACGTTCCAGAATTGCAGTATGCTCATGGCAAAAGACAAATGCGGCAGTAAAGAGTTTAAGTGTGGAAATGGACGTTGTGTGTCTCGCTATTTCCTGTGCGATCAAACAGACGACTGTGGCGATAGATCTGATGAAGATGCTAAATTATGTGCATCATATCCCAAACCATGTACGTTTGAAGTTGCCAGCGATTGTGAATGGGAAGTTAAGGGAAAAGCAAGGTTTGTATATTAAATATTTATTCATTGCCGGCATCCTGGCATAGGCATGGGGTGTCTTCGCCGTGATTAGGGCGTGTCGGTTCGGTTATGGTTGTTCTTCATGTTTTTTAGCCGTGTGGTGAGTGAAAGTACTCCCCCCCAAGCAAAAAGGGGCTGTGCAAGCGAATGTGATTCATAAGTTTTTGTAAGACGTAGTCTTGGCCCTAAATGGCCCTACAGAAATAAAGGATGTTCTCTCGGTTTAAGACAGCCGATTACGTCCGTGGGCATGTCTATGATAAGAAAGCATATCATAAATTTGGCAGTCCTGAGTCTGGTGTCAATTCACTCATCAACATTTGGTGATGGAGCCAACACCATTTTAAACAGTTCTGTGTCTTCTTTACACTTGCTTGTGTAATGCCCACGATTTTGTTCTCAATATCTTACTATTTTTTAGAAATCTCACCCTGAATTGGGTGAGTTGCTTTCGAAATCTTCTTTTGTTAAACTTTTTTAGTTTTAATACAAATAATGGCTTTTATAAATATATATGAATACTGACTCCGCTTTATAGTACTGTACCATACCTTACATCGTTGTTGCACTTTTTTTATTTCACATTTTTACATTTTTAGAAATTTGAATTTTGTAGTAGAGATTCCGTGTTTCGATTTTTTTTATAAATTGATACAAAATATTTTAATTCTATTAGTGTAGCGAAGCTTGGACAAAGATGACTTTTGTGCCACAAAACACAAATTCAGAACTTGGTGTTTTACTTAATAAGCTCTGAAATTCTGTTCAAAACAGATTACTTGGATTTGATTATTCTTAACCTATTATAAATATTTAACTACTTATTTTTAAATATACTTTAATGTAGTACATAAATTACTATTTTTCGCTTTTTTTTAATGTTTAACTTAAATATTTTTCAAAAATAAAACGTGTCAGTATTTCAACTTCATTTAAACAAGCTGTACTTTGATACATAGAATTATTTTTTGAGGTATACTAAATTAAGTAGTAATAAAAGAAGATTATGAAGTAATAAAAATCTTCATAATCGGTTTTATATTAATTTACCAAATTTCCGCCATTCGGATCAAAGCGTTTTTCTGTTACTGTGTAAACAGAAAGATAACTGGACACAATTTTGAAAATGCGTTTCTCCGATTCAATAGATCTGAAACGTGGAATTCATCGAAATTTACAATTCGTATTTTTTTTTACCATTCCAATACTTCTCCCCTATTTTGTATTGAAGAAGGTAAAATATGAATGAAGAATGGTAGAGTAATGTTTATATGAAACAAATCTGTTAAGTAAATGAAAATCCTGAAAGAAATGAATAAGCATTATTATTCGCTTTTATACAGCTATAATTATTTCTATGTAGATATTATTGTAGCCGGATCCATTAAAACAAAAATCCAAAATTTAAAATTTTCAAAATTTTAAATTCTTAAATTCAAAATTAATTTATTTTTCTTCTTTTTCTTTTCAGAAACTATTGGTATACCTCTTATGCCTCTTCTTCTAGAGGTAGATCAAATTCCGGACCACTTGTTGACCACACTAAAGGATTAGATGGTGTCGGAAAATTTTTAGTCTTGAAACGGTACTATGGCGATTATAAATATTATTCATCATTTTATCACAGTCCAAATTATCGAGTTAGTGGTGAAACCTACTGTTCTCTACGATTCTACTACTACATGCATGGAGCTGAAGATGCAAACTTGAAAGTTTACACAGAAACGGAGAAGGATGGATGGAACTGGAAAGAAAGATTTAACGAAGTAGGTTCTATGGGTCAGAAATGGAACCGAGGCATCGTGAACGTTAGAAGCTCAAATCCCTATCATTACATTATCGAAGGAAATCCTGGAAACGTCACCGGCTCTATTCTCGCAATCGATGATCTATCTCTTACCAAAGGCTGTAAACGTTACACAGATGATCTCCCAACACCGATTCCAACTCCTCTCCCAACAAAATCTCCATGCAAGGACGACGAATTCAAATGTATCACTGGACAACCTCTATGCATACCAAAGTCAAAAGTGTGCGATTTTACATTCGACTGTGCTGATAAATCAGATGAAAAGAATTGTGGGCCTTGCTCGTTTGAACAAGATCTTTGTGGGTGGCAAAACGAGAGTCCTGGTAGGTATGAATGGAAAAGAAGAGTTGCTTCTGAAGACGAAGATTTTGGACCTAAGACAGACCATTTGAATTCCTCCACTGGATCATTTGCTTATGTGACAGAAGGCTGGGGATATTACAGTGACCCTGCTTTGTTGGTTAGCCCTTCTCTGCCAGTAACCTCCTCTCATTGCGTCATGGCATTTTGGTTAAATATTAATCCCAACAATGGAGGAAACTTTTATGTTGAACACAAAACAGGCAATTACTTAAATTCAAAATTTCTTAGAATCTGGACTAAGCCTAACTCATTCCAAAAGGGATGGCAGTTAGTTGAAGTCAAAGTACCCGAAGCAACTTACAAAGGATCTAAAATCAGATTTAGTAGCAAACCAAATTGGAGCTATTGGAGTAGCGAAGATAAAATTGTAGCCATTGATGAAATATCATTTATTAATTGTAACCCGAAAGAGCTCTTAGTGGACTGTGATTTTGATGACGATAACTTTCACGATGGTTTTTGTTTCTGGAAGCCGGTTGCTAATACCGCAGCGAAATGGAGACGTACTAAAGGCACTACCGAGAAGAACTTCACAGGCCCTACTTCCGATCATACAACAGGACATGGATACTATTTATATTCTGATAATACAAATGCAGGGTATTATGGCTCAGCTCAAATTGTAAGCCCAACTTTGCCAATGACTTATCCTGAATATAGCTGTTTTTCATTCTGGTATCACATGTACGGTCAGCATGTTGGAACTCTGGGAATCGATACAACTTTATACTGGTATTGGAGGAGACAATGGACTCGCACTAGGAATCAGGGTAACCAATGGAAATTTGGAGAAGTTGAGATCATATCTACTAGAGATTATAGCATAAGAGTTTCCGCATTTGCAGGTTGGGGATCTCAAAATATCATTGCTCTAGACGATTTCAAGATGACTGATGGACCATGTCCTCGAACAGCTTATTGTGACTTTGAACAAGATTGGTGCGGATGGAATGCTACTTTTGAAGGTTTAGCTGGTTGGAATCGGACTCAAGGCAGTGGAAACTGGAGTGATGAAAAACCAAATGTTGATCATACTACTGGCTCAGAATTCGGTTATTTCATATATATGCCATATAAAAGAAGAGGCGATTTAGCAAGATTATCAAGTCCCATGTATGATAATTACGGAGAAATGTGTGTAAAATTCTGGTACAATATGTTTGGAAATGATATTGGTACTTTAGCTGTTTATCAAAGAACAACCCAAGAAGGCAGACTAGATAATTTGAAGAGTTTGTGGAAAAGATCAGGGGATCATGCAGGAGGATGGAAACTTGGCCGAGTTACAATGAAATCACTTCCTAGCTTTTATATAGCAATCGAAGCTCAAACAGGTGAAGGACCAATAGGTTATATAGCTCTAGATGATATCCACGTAACACATGGATCTTGTTCGGATCCTGCCTCATGTAATTTTGAAATAGATACTTGCGGATGGATTAATGCCGATGCATTTGCTGATGTCGATTGGATAAGAAGAACCGGCCTTGATGTTAAACAAGGTAAAGGACCCGCAGTAGATCACAGCACAGCGACTGCCCAAGGTCATTATATGTATGCTCTTTTGACAGGACTTAAAGCAGATTCCAGATCAATGCTTGCCAGCGAAGACTTAGAAATTTACCCTGATTATTGTTTGTCTTTCTGGTATAATATGTTCAATGCAGTTAACTCGTCCTTACTAATAGAACAATCAATAGTTGGAGAGGGCTGGGTGGATCAGACAGAAATTAAATCGGCTGATGTCATGTCAGATACCTGGATAAAAATCGAAACAAACATTTCTGTTCCAGACGCTGGAGATTTCTTCCAAATAGGTCTTACCGCATTCACGAGCACTGCACAAGATAATTTCACTCATCGTGGTATAGCAATAGATGATTTGTCCTTAACAAAATCTGTCTGTGGTCAACAAATAATTACAACTGTTTCGCCACCCACTACTACAACTGAGTATCCACCTAGCAAATTCGATTGTACTTTTGAAGCAGATTTGTGCCTTTGGGAGAATGATCCAGATGAAAATGCAGCAAAATGGGATCTAGTTGTTGGACACTCAGAGAAAAAATTAACTCGGCCGAGAACTGATCACACGACTTTATCAACTAGTGGACATTACTTAACTCTGAATGATGTCTCGAAAAGGTCATATTTCGCAAAAGCCAGGCTGTTTAGTCAAGATGGTTTTGATGCAAATTCAGCAGTTTGCTTTAAGTTTTGGTATCACATGTATGGAAATGACCCAGGTTCTTTGTATGTGAAAGTGCAGGATTTCCACGATGAAGACAAAGTTGAAACCATCTGGTACAGATCAAAATCTCAAGGTCCCGATTGGAAATATGGACAAGCATATATTAATAAAAACTACTTCTTTAAAATAATGGTGGAAGGGGATGGAACATGGTATGGGGATATTTCTTTGGACGATTTCTCATTAAATGAAGGAGACTGTCCATCTCTCGATTTCTGTGATGTGGAACACGACTACTGTGGTTTCACCCGCGATCCAGAAAGCGATTTCCAATGGAAAAGAGGAAACGGTTCTCGCACCAATGGACCAGATGTTGACCATACTTACGGAACTATGTTAGGAAATTACTTCTACGTTGATCCAAAAGAGCGGGTTGCTAAAGGCAAAGTAGCAAGACTTGAAAGTTCCCTTTATAAACCAGAGAAAAAATGTATGCGATTTTGGTACTACCTTTATGGAATCGATGTTGGAACACTAGAGGTTCTGCTCAGGAATGGAGATACAAAAACATCGAAATGGAAAGAAGACGGCGACAACACTCAATTCTGGCATGCATCAGAAGTCATCATCGATCAACAACTTCCTATAGACTACAGTTACATATTCCAGGTATGTTATATAGAATTTCTTTTTCCTTCTAAGAGAAAAACTTCTTAAAAAGGAATTATTTTACACACTTTTATTATAATAAAAGTATTATTTTGAATACCACAAGAAATCCATGGGTTTTCTTGTAGTTATTAAATAATATAGTAATAAATAATGTAATAACCAAATGGGATTGTCTTTACTAAACATTCTCGCATTCTCTGTAATAAAGATGTGATCTCTTTCCCATCGAATAAAATTGTGGAACTGAGTAAAACTAAAATTTAGAATTTATCATATATCCAAAATACGAAATATAGATTGTTTGAATTTATCATTTTGACTGAATGTATCATATGATTCTTGGTAGTGTTTTAGGAAATTAACTTCTGGTGAACTTTTAAAAGAACTCGAAAATCGAATTTGTGCTTTAGACAAGCTGTTTCCAACCGTTTGAAATCAAAATGTTAGAAAACTATAAGTGTAATCACAAAATCACCTATTAATTTTCTTCGTTTTGACCCCAAATTAGACAAGTATCTGCACTTTAGAGGCTCAATCTATTTATCAAATTTTATACTAGTTCTTTTTTTAATACTAATCGTGTTAATTCATATTATCACTATAAGACGGACAAACGTTTTCAGAAAGGCTTTTGCTCATAATCTAATAGTAATCCACAGATTTCGTATAAAAATCATTTCCCAATTTTTAGCCATCTGGTTCAAAGTATTTTTTAAGTTTTTGAATTCACAGACCAATCGACAGACAGATATAATGCCAAATTTTATTTTCTGAATTCATGAGCTCTGAAATATGGAAATGCATCAAAATTTAGAGAAACAGCTCAATTTTGAACTTTTTGTTATAATGCTTGCTAAGTAACAATATTTCCAAGCTGTTTCTTTATTGAGCTGTACTGACCGAAATTAAGAGCTAATTAAGAGTTCAAGAAGCCTATTCACCTTCTCCAAATTAACAACTGTAACGGGGCTCAGATCAAGTGCCATTCCAGTCTTTTCCGAATTATGCCACAAAATTGGGCCAAGAAATGCAACCTGCCTTCAGAGGGGAGCAGAGCCTATCAAGAAATAATCGGTCATATCGGCTAAAAGTTGAATCTATTCACAAATGCGATGCAATTAAAGTTAAATAAAATGTAATTTAAAAAGAACTGAGTTTTTGGTTGAGGTAGATTGATAATAGAGATGTTTTGATATGAAAAAAAATTATTAAATGACCATTCATAATCCAGATCTTATATATTAAACTATTAAGAAAATTTATATTGAAAAAAAGTTTGATTTGATGGAAAAAATTAAGTAGAAAAGAAAATCTTTAAAAATTTATACTAGATAAACATAAAAAATGTATGAATAATTAAAAAAAAAATCTTAACATTCTTATGATATTGGAGCCACGATTTCAAATGTGAAAGCAGCTCTTTTCTTCAAAAATAAAACAATAATAATTATTGAATACATGTTTTTGATGGATTATTATTTTATATCCTATTAGGTAACAACTGGATCTGCATATTCAAAAGGATTAATTGCTTTGGACGATATATCCGTGAGAACTGAATGTCCACCAATCGGTTCCTGCAACTTTGAAGACGACATGTGCTTATGGTTCAACGACCCAGACGCTGACCTAGATTGGATGAGAGGATCTGGCGAAGTCACAGAGGCAGGTCCTGAAACTGATGTTACGTTCGGCAATCAATTTGGAATCTATCTGTATGCCCACGTATTGAACGACTGGCAAACGACACCCAAGCCCGCTCGACTCATGTCGCCCTATTTCCAACCTGCCAAGAAGCGATGTATCAATTACTGGAATTACCGAAACGGAACCAACTTCGATGGCGCTCTGACTGTCTCCATGTACAATGATGCAACCGACGAAATCGTAGAACTGCAGCACTTCACACAAGAGAAACTCGGCAGATGGAACAACGAACAAGCCCAGATTGACCAAGACGAGGGTGAAGGAAAATACCAAATCATCTTCGAAGCTCAGCTGACTACAACGTGAGTGAATGCGTATAATATCTTAATTCACCAAACTAATTTTAATTAAATATGAATGAAAAATTAGGGATTAATTAATTTATTAAGCATTATTTTGTGATAATCAAAATCTAGTTATTGTGTCCCACCACACCCTATTGGATAGCAATAGCAATTAGGTGAAAGATATTACGTCAAAAAGATAGCATTTTTATTGTTAAGTAATAATGGCAGTGCGATGCCCCGAACTAGACAAAGGCCATATGGGAAACTTGATGGAGACTCTGAAGAGCAACCCCACCTAGAAGGATGAAACAAATTACTCTTATTGACACTGGGCGCTTGCAAACAATAAAGAGCCCTCTTGAGCAGTGATTCTCAACTTTTTTTTCTGGCGGCTTATTTTTAACAATTTCAAAATTTGGCGACGCACAAAGAAAAATAGAAATTTAAAAGTTGTTTACTTACATATAATAAACTGTATAACATAGTTTATGGTATTAATTTTGAATTTAAAATAGTATAATATGTACAGCTACTACAACAATAACAGTACGTTTATTCAGGGATTAATTATAAGGTAATAATGATAGTACTTTTAATGAGAATTTTGAGCTTGATGCCTCTCGATAATTTGTCACAAAAAATGATTGCCTTCTGATTAATATATATTTTGTTATAAAAATGACAATGCTACCTTCATATCGTCTTCTACATTGAACAGTCTCGATTTTCTTCTCCGTTTCTATATTTGTCAATATTGAAAATCCGAATTCACACAAATAAGATTTAGAAAATTGTAATAATATTTTTAAAATATATGTAATATATTTTAAATATTATTTATGTTTGTTAATATTCATTTGCTTTCTTTTATTTGCTTCTAATTTATAAAGCTGATAATGGTCAATAATTTCTCATCTAAAGAATTGAACTCGCATTCTTCACTTTCACGTGATAAATACTGAAATTGTGGCATATTGAGCTACTGCCTGCTGATTTCATTACAAGCTGCTAAAACTCTATTTAAAGTATTAAAAATTTATGAATTAATTAAGGAATTGATATTTAAAAGACTGTATTAACAATAAGTGTCATCCACTACATGTTTTTAAAAATGTATCTGAACTTGAGTGGATGAATGAAAAGTATTTTATCAATGATTGAAAATTTGAACACGATAAATAAATAAATATAGGAGCGTATTAACTATTCGTAGAAGTTGAAAAAAAAAATGTGTTTTCAGAAATTCATATCGCAATGATAATTTTGAAATATTTAGAGTAGTTCTCTCTCATTTTTCTGTTGATATTTTTTTGCAGGAAAAACACTTTCATAGCTCTGGATGACATCACAGTATACGAAGGAGAATGTAAACCAATAGAGGACCGAAAGCCCGATTTCACCTGTGAAGATGGACAAAATCATATCTCGGATGATTTTAGATGTGACTTTTACAACGATTGCGAGGATGGAAGTGATGAAAAAGATTGTGGTACTAGCTGTGACTTCGAAACAGATGAACCTCAACCTTGCAACTGGAGATCTCAAGCTAAAAATAACGAAGCAGCCTGGAATCGTACTCTAGCTAACTATACTGAAATACCAGATGTCGATCATACAAAAGGAATATCAGGTGAAGGTTACTACATGAAGGTGAATATATTGCAGCGTTGGTTATATAAGGCTGAAGCTCACCTCAACAGTCCTCTGCTCATACAGTCTTCGGCTTCATGTCGCATGTACTTCTGGTATTATTTCTATGGTTTGTGGGACACTGAAGCTCTTTATGTATATTTAGATTCAGGACATCAGACTTCAGCTACTGAGATTTTCCGTTTAGAAGGAGACCATGAGAAATCTTGGAGAAGAGCTGAAGTCATCGTTGGCAGAGTACAGAACAGATTCAGAGTGGGCATTGTTGGGAAAAGAGAATCAGCAACAGGTGTCATTGCAATTGATGATCTAGAATTCGAGAACTGCTACATTCCAAGAACTGTAATGGAAACTAAGGAATGCAAAGAAGACCAATATATGTGTAAAAATGGAAACTGCATACCTAAAGATCTTGTGTGCGATTTCGTCGATGATTGTGGTGACTATTCCGATGAAAATAGATTGCTGGCCTCTTGCGATGTATATCCTGGAAGATGTGATTTTGAAAGCAATAATTATTGTGGCTGGAAGCGTGCTCCTGAAACGGACTACATGTGGCAGATAGCGAAACCAAATCCTACTTCCTGGTACAACAAGGTTTTAGTTACTCGTGATCACACAAGAAATTCAGTTAATGGAAAATTTTTATACTTCGGTAATGGATACGTCAAAGGAAGTGTAGCAAGAATGGCGTCGAAAGTTATGGAAGCCGTTGACAGTTCATGCAAATTCAGATTTTTCTACACCTATGGTACTGTATATAATTCAACTAAATATGATCAGATGAAGGATATAGGGACCTTAACTGTTTATGCTCGAAGAGACGAAATTAACGTTTGGAAAATAATATTCACAACTCGAGAGCCGCCCGGACAATTTTATGAAAAAGTTGTATTACCTCTAGGAGATATCAAAGAACCATTTGAAATTATTGTTGAAACTCGAGTAGGCAGGGAAAAGCCACCTGGAGGATGGGCAGTGGACGATGTTTCATTTACATCAGGCTGTGTTGTTTCAAACAAAACTCTTCCTTTAAGTATTATAGATCCAACAGAAGAACCAGAAGAAAAATGCAATGCTGGACAGTTCCTATGTAAAGCTGACAAGCGTTGTATCGACAGTGAAAAAGTATGTGATTTTGTTCCCGATTGTTCCGATAAAGCCGACGAAGCCAAATGCGGTACCTGCAATTTTGATGATGACACAAACCCTACTTGCGGGTGGAGAAATTCCATAGGAAGAAGATGGGTAAGAAGGAAGGGTAAAACGGGCACTAATGGACTGACATCTGACGTCTCTGGAAAGGGCTATTATATGTATGTGAGCAAAGAAAACACAGGAACAGTATCTAGTTCGTCTTACTTCAGATCTGTCAATTTCCAACAGGCAGCTGCAAGTTGTAAAATAATTTTCTATTTCTTTATGTCTGGAATAACGGATGATGAAGTTTCTCTAAAATTGCAACTGCAGACCAAAGACATGAAAGACGTAATGTTATGGGAAGAAGTTTCAGATCAGGGACAAAACTGGCAAAATGCTACTGTTGGTATTAATAGAAGAGATCCCGGCTGGCATTTGGATTTCATAGCTTCGCATGCTTTCAGTAAGGGAGATATAGCAATCGATGATATTACATTTGTAGACTGTGCTCCTCCAGAAATAAGAAAATGTGCTCCCAACTCTGAATTTACGTGCGATAATAAAGAATGCATTAACAGCTCTTTAGTCTGTGATCTCAGCAGCGATTGCTCTGACGGTTCAGATGAAATAAACTGCACAGATTACTTAGAGAGGTGTGATTTTGAGAAAGGATGGTGTACTTGGACCCAGGATACTAAAGCGGATATGCTATGGAAACGAACATCAGGTTCAAAGCTTGCAGAAGGTACTGGTCCGGACAGGGATCATACAAAAAATGATGAAACTGGTTATTTCTTGATGGTTTCAAGAGAAAGTATTTACTATCTTTGGAACACTCCAAAGCTTTACAGTACTCCATTCATGGCTGATACTTCTGGAAAATGCAAACTAAGATTCTGGTATCATTTGTATGCTTCTTATACTAGTAGAATCTCTGTCCGTGTTCAAGAGGCCGATGGCTCTAAATCTATCGAAGTTGCTAAGTTTTATGGTTCCCAAGGGGATGAATGGCTGAGAGCAGAAGTCTCGTTGACTAATAAATTCAATTTCCATGCTGTCATTGAAGGTTTCCCTAGCTCTGGTAGAAAAGGAGAAATTGCTATCGACGATACATCTTTTACCCTAGAATGCATTCCTGTATATACTGTAATTACTACACCATTACCAACCATCCAACCTAAAGGTATTTGTGATAAACGAGGACAGTTTACCTGTGAGGATAATTCGTGCAGGCCGATGGATGTTGTGTGTGACTTCAAAACTGATTGTCCTCTTGGAGGAGATGAAAAAGATTGTCCAGCAATATGTGACTTCGAAAGTGGGTCAATATGTGGTTGGCAGTCTCTCACGCGAAGAGGAGATGGAGTAGAAATAAATGTTACAATCGCAGAAGACGCTAAGAATATATCCCCAGTTGCTCCAAAGGTAGACAAAACAACAAATACCAGCCTGGGCTCATATGTAATTATCCACACGAGCCTTGATACCAAAACTGGCCCCGTAGATGAATTCAAAAGTCCTTTATTTTCAAAATGTGCTTCACCTTGTAAATTTTCTGTTTGGTATGTACTTAAAACTTCATATTTTAAACCAATCATTTCGATTACAAGTGGTGATGAAACAACAAATATGGTTGATATTATTCCTTCTAACACTTGGACACTTGAAACATTTGGAATTGGCCGACAAAACAATTTCTCTATAAGCTTCAATAAAAGAGGGGGTTTCTATAGATCAGATTTCTTAGCTATTGATGACATCGAATTCCTAAATTGTGCACTGCCAAAGAGGTCAGACGATGTATGCCAAGGATTCCGCTGCAAAACTAGCAGAGCGTGCATTGATGATTCAAGAGTATGCGATTTAACAGATGATTGCGGCGATGCTACAGACGAAGACGGTTGCTCAGACAAGGAATTTATTACAGTAGATTTTGAAAACAATACATTTGGTATATTCAAACTATTCACAGATGATTCCGCACCACTTAATTGGGAAAT
This sequence comes from Argiope trifasciata, assembly GCA_026543055.1. Lineage (NCBI taxonomy): Eukaryota > Metazoa > Arthropoda > Arachnida > Araneae > Araneidae > Argiope > Argiope trifasciata. Next base: position 21,039 of record JAPMOQ010001581.1, read on the forward strand.
AAAAAAAGGATCAACACCTGCCCATACCTCTGCTAGAGTTGGTCCACCTTACGATCACACATTGGCTAGTAAAAATGGTCGTTACATTGCCATGTCAAAAGGCTATTCTGGTGGTTTGAATGAAAGGGCACGGCTAATATCAGATGTAATGTACAGCGTAGCCAAAGGAGAATGCCAAATGAGATTCTATTACTTCATGTATGGAAAGAACGTGAATCAATTGAACATCTACACAACCATAAAGGACAAGGATGCGAAGGAATACAATCGAATATGGAGACAAACAGGAGAAGTTGGAAATTTCTGGATGAGAGGAACTGTAGGTCTCAATGAAACAGTGCCGTTCCAAGTCATTATAGAAGGCAAAGCAGGAATCAACAATGACGTGATTGCAATGGATGATATTTCTTTCTCACAAGGATGCAAGTAAGCAAAACTTGGTATAATTTTTTTATTGCAATACTGTAATGAATCGCGATTGTATTGTTTCCAGTGATTTTATCCAAGAGTGGAGCATTTCGTTCAGTGCACAAAAATATGATATTATCGTAAAAATTTGTATAGATTACTTTAATCAGAGTCATCTTATCCAAAAGGTTCCTAGGTTATATCACAAGAATCCTTTTGTTTTTAAGGGCCTGCAAATTTAATATACAAATTTCATTTCAAAAAATTATCGAAGCAAAAAAATTTATTTAATAAGTAAATTCGTTTAAAGTAATGTTATTTTTAGGATTTGTAATTTGCTAGTCACCGATTTTATAATGATAATTACAGGAATCATCAATAAGAAAATATTAAATGATGTGTCGTTGTCAGCGTTAAAAAAGATAATTGAATATTGATATCTATTATCATTGAAATTTATCAATTCCGCTTTTCATCAAACCACAGAATGTAGTTTTAAGAAATATTGCGTTATAATTTTTAACGAGCAGTGTTATTATTTTAAATACAATAACATTGAATATATTTTATTTTGTAGAAAAATAAGGCCCAAACTACTTATGGCTCTTATATCCACTAAGATGTTGTTCTGACTTTAACCAAATTACTTTTTAAACACCTGTGATATATCCAATGTATTAACTACCCTTTTTTCTTTCAATGAATTATATTGGGTTGTTCGGAAAGTCATTTCGTTTTTTTTTTTTTTTTTTTTCAAAATGAAAAGAAATTTTCGTTTAATGAATAAATTATTTATTAAATTATAAAATTGCCATTCTGGTCTAATACCTTTTGCCATATTTTTGGTAGTAACATGATTACACGCTCATAAAAGTTTTGGTCTTTGCTGTAAAAAAAACTGATCGAGGTGGTTTTTGGCCTCCTCATTTGAAGAAAAAATTTTACAAATCAGTTCTGGTACTGATGTACTGTTAACACATCTTCTCCACACATATTGGCTAATTTATTTCTGGCTTGACAGCATTTTTACCTTTTATATAGCAAAAAAGAAAAAAATGACGAAAATGCTGTTTATTGCTCTCCATATTTAAAAGGACACCATCCAAAAACTACTGTGAAGAATCAGCTGCACTTTTTCACACTCAAGCCTTGCTATATCAGCTCTTAAAACATAAAATGATTTTGCGGTTTAAGTATGAAATTGGGTGTGAAAAATACAATTAAATCCTCTGTCGGGAAAAAAACGAAATTACTTTCCGAACAACCTAATATAAACTATTCCGATATATGAGTTCATACATTTCACAGAAGCAGAAAATAATTTTGGTGCAAGGTATTTTTAAGTATGCGTTTAAAAACAATATGAAAACATATAATTAAACTCCAACCGTTACGGTTACAGAAAGAAAATTTCAAAACATTTTTAAATGACAACACCTACTTTAAAAAAATTAGAATGCATCCTTCATATTAAAAAAAATAAATAGCATTGGAATGGCACCTGTAGCATGAAATTCAATAGCACTAAAAAATTGTTGTCGTTTGAAAAGTTTGAAATTATGTCACTGCAGCCGCAACTGCTAGAGTTTAATTGTTGTTTTTATATGACTTTTGAACGCATATCAATATACTTTGAACCAAGGCTTTATTCAGTTTTATGAATATTTAGATAGTTATGATCTCATACATCGGAACATTTTTTCTTTTAATAAACCGGTATATAAATCACGTACAATATAATGGAGATGCTGTAACAGTATTGTTGTGCATTTTCTGATTTTAAGGAATCCTTTAATTGGATAGCAGAAAAAACTTAGACTTCCAACCGTTAAAACGCAGAATGGCATGCATTAATTCAAAAATAATAGTTATGGGTTAATGCATTCTGTGGGCATAGCAGTGCTTTTTTAAAGGTAAAAGACTCAGATTTAATACTTCTGCTGTTATTTTTTTAAAGGTTACACCCAGAAGCTACATTACCACCAAAAGAAGTCACGGGAGGTAGTACCACACCATCAATACGCTCATCTACCCCGTCTACAGGTTGCTTGCCTACTCAGTTTTTCTGTGTCCAAGACAAAAAATGCATCGCTGGGGATAAAAAATGTGATTTTAGAAAAGATTGTAAAGACGGCAGCGACGAAGCTGATTGTGGTAAGTAATTTAATATTATCCATCGAACTAAAAAAACATTTAGCTGTCAAGGGAGAATTTTTAATCACAAAAGACAATGTAATATGATAATCGCTTACCTTGTAATTAGGAGATTTGGTACAAATATACTTTAGAAACATGCAGTGCTCCTAATTAAGTTTATAACTTAGCGATTTTGGCATATCTCTAAGCGTTTAGTGTTGAAATTTTAATTACAAATTTATTCATTTTTTAAAGAGAAAATTAAAAATATTATTCTACAAAAGACATTTTTATTCCAATTTAAAAAGCTGAAATTATCTTTCCATTAATATGAGTTACATAATTATTCGGAGGGTCTCCTTCCTCAAATCTTAGTAAATTTTTTAAGTTATCTTAGACATTATTTGCCAGAATTACTTTCAGGTTTGTAATGAAACTCTAATTATTTTCTTTACTAAAATAAATAGTAAATTATTTTCTTTTAAATTATTGCAAGTGAAGAAAAAAAAGAACGTGCTTACTTTATTATATTATTTTGTAAAATTGTAATGGAATTCATTTCCTTTCTTATTTAATTAAATTTTTGTAGAATCTACAGAGTAAAACTTTTAAAAACGCTACATTTATATGCCCCTTGTGTTCTGGCCAGCAGGGTTATCCAAACAATCAATAGTTGATCCACTTTCGACTAACTTTTGCTTAATTTCCATTGCATGGGATGCTACTTTTAGCAAATTTACTTTTTGAATTAGTAACTTTTTAAATTAATTTGGCATTTTTAAAATTATATCGATGAGTGGGTATGATGAACTAACTTCTCTTGCAAATGAAAAGTTTAAGATTCTTGAAACTCAGAGATGCAATTAAACAAAACAAAAAAAAATGGGAAATCCATAGTCGTAATAAAGTAACAAAAGAGACAATGATAAATTTTTACGACATCTTATTCTTATTTCCATATATAACACACATTAACTAGCTTAAAAATTCACAAATTTAAATGAATATACAAAATCCAAGCGATATTAGAATTTTTAAAATATCAACTTGTATTTAAAAAAAAAAAAGGTGATATTAAATCAGGTCTTTGCTTAAGGTGCTATAAGGCCTTTAAATTTTAATTTTTCGAGAATTTTTTATGAATTCATTTGAAAGCCGAAACCCATCTGAACAGTTTTTGATATTGCACATGCGTGTGCGTTTACTAGTTTAAAAGATTTAGTCAAAAACGTGAATGTCAGTGTTGAATTTTCACTCAGAAAAGTTTACATTTTTCTCATTACTACATTTCCAGAGCCTGCGCTAAGAATTAAACAAAAGCGATTTATCATAACAATAGGAAATTTTTCAGTCATGCTTACACACACATAATAAAGAAAAGCATGTAAAATAAAAGCCTTATTATTATTGCTTCTTTTTTTTAGTGCTTGTTATTATGTTAAAAATGTTTTTTTAAGTCTTATCATGTTTTAAGAACATAAAAAGTAAAATATTTCCAATAAATCAATTAATATATGTGTGACTTTGCACAATTATCTTATTATGTTCTTTGAGAATAAATTAGTTTAACATTTGTAAATGTAATTTGTTTATTATCTGGAAAACTTTGTGCGCAAGCAATTCAGTCTTCGAATCTTTTTTTCCACATATATTTTATTTAGTGAAAACTATTTAACAGGCTTAAAAATTCCTAATTATAAAGTTAACTGTCTTATAAAATGGTGCTAAGAAATCTTGTAAGTTTAAGAATTTGTTCTTACTTTAAAAAGAGTCGCTTTAGACAAAAATTTCGAGATCTGTTTCAGCTGTTAAAGGTCCTGAACTTGATAATTTTTGAAACCATTTTCTCTCATTCCTATTATTATATTATTTCAGTGAAAGAAACTTGCTTCTTTGATAACGGAGATCTGTGTGGCTGGGAAATTTATCACAAAAATAAGAAACCGAGCCGAGCCAAGCGAGCCGCGGACGACGACGACGAACATGACAGTGTCTTCAGGTGGATTCCTATTCAGGCAAATGACACGCACACTCAAGTAAGTTGTTTGTCTGTAAAAGTAATTTGAGTAAATTTTAATGAATATTTTTTTAAAAATCAAATGAAGAAAAAAGGGATTTTTTTTTTTTCAAAAACAAATGAAGGAATAAAAAAAGATTTTTTTAATTTCAATAAAAAAAAGAAGAAGAAGAAAGAAAGAAAAGAAAAAAATAAGAAAAAATTTATTTTAAAAAAACATTTTTGAAAAAAAAGAGGGTAAAAGAAAAAAAAACATTTTTTTCCCCAAAATGACAAATGAAGGGGAAGAAAAGAAATAAATATTTGTTTTTTATTTCAAAAAAAAAAAAAAAGAAGAAGGGAAAAGAGAAAAAAAAAAAAATTTTTAATAAAAAAAGGGGGGAAAAAAAAAAAAAAATTATTTAAAATTAAAAAAGGCGGGGGGAAAAGGAAGAAGCATTTTTTATTAAAAAAGGCGGGGAAAAAAGAAAAAAAAACATTTTTTTATTAAAAAAGAAGAGAAAAAAAGAATCCTTTTAAAAATTTGAAGGGGGAAAAAAGAAATATATTTTAAAAGATAACAAATAAATAAAAGAGAAACATTTATTCGGAATAAACGGAAAGAATGTTTAAAACAATTTTCCTGATTTCACTTATGCAATAAAGAAAGGAAATTGTCGAAAGTTTTAAATTAAATTTGAAAGAATCCGTTTGTTGTTTCTTATTGCAGAAAAATAATCAGCATCAGATGTTCTTCTTATTATTATTGTAGAGAAACGAAGATTTGGTTAATTCTCATCAGTGGGATTCAAATAATAAAAATTCAAACATTCATGACGTTCAAAACTTTGCCTATAGGGAAGCATCTTAAAAAATAGGATGAGAAGACTCAGGTATGGTGTTTTTGTGATCCTGTTGAGTAGACAAATGGTGTGGGGTCGAACCTTCTCCAGTCGATGATGATACATGTTTTCAACTGAAGAGACTGTATCGGGGCCATTGATGACCTTTAAGATTCAACCATAGTTACGTCTATTCTGTTGCGGGGTTTTATTAATTCAATTTACTTGCATACTGTAGGGTGTGCCGAGGTGGCTTAAGTATGCCTATTTCCATTGTATTTTTGTAATACATACTCGTACATATAGAGTTTCAGGAGATAAAAGATACTTTCATTGCATTTAAATTAATTTCTTTTAGGCTATTAAAACATTGACGCTCCTTTCTGTGTTGTGTTTCATGGTGTTTTTTTTTTTTTTTTTTTTTTTTAAAAAAAACAGTATTATTTTTAAATTCCGAAATACAATAAAGTCATGAACCTATTTAAAAGATTTGATGTGCTGATTTATCAGAAATAATTTTAGAATTACTTAAAAGAATTGATAATTGCAGTATTTATTTAAAATTGCAATTGAACATTTCAAAATTTATCCCTCTTAATTAAATGTTATTCTACCAATAAAGTTCTTAAGAATTTGAGATAGTTTTCAACAAAGTGATCCAAAATGCATTCTTCCACTGTCAATGATAGTTTTGAAAATAATTAATGCATTTTCAAGAATTAATTGAGGAATATTAGATCATGTGATATGAATTTAAGACTATTGTTCAATGTTAGATATTATAGCTCTTATATGTATTGATTTTGTTTAAATTGTATACAATATAACAATACCAGAATCGATTAATATTGCAGTTAAATCAATGAAAACTTTGATCAAATTTTTATTTAAAAGATAATAAAACATTCCAAAACAAACTTGCACTTCATGGCCTTCCGATCTTTGTTTAGTAAAAGAATTATGCAGCTAAAACTACTAGACATTTAAAAAAATCAAAAGTACTCTTAAGATGTGACATTTCCATGATACTTTTGATACATACAATTTTGAATACTTCTCAATGTCTCAAAATTATTCTAATAATATCGTATAACATTATGCACTATTAAGGGCAACTAAGCTCATCTATAGTTCATTCATTAAAATTACTAAACACGCTTTCATTGTTACCTTATTATGTAAATAATAGAATACGTTTTGAATGATACATTATTTTTTCAGATAAACTGGGACTACAGACCCAAGACCGATCACCATTATAACCTGACCACAGGTTGGTATCTTTTGGCCGACGGTGCCCCAGGAAGACGTGGCGACATCACTTCCCTAACTTCGCCCCTCATTTCTATGACGCATGCGCAATGCGCCATAGATTTCTGGATCTACTGCGGAAGATATTCTTGTGAACTTAGTGTCTCTGCACAACCGGAAGGAGGCCCAAGTCAAAAAATTTGGGATGCTTATAATAATCTTTATGGAAGTACGTACCTTTGGTTTGTGTTGTGCTAATAAATATTGTGAATATAAGATCAAGAATGACTATATTCTTTTGATATTTTTCATACTGTACATCTTACACTAAAAGCTAGAATTGACCAGCGTATTAGAATAATGCTATAGCTATTTTAACTCTGAGGTAATCAGTTACAATGTATCAGAGAACAAATCTATACGCAATAAGTTCTGGTTGAGAGACATCTAGCAGTTAAATTTTAAGTATCTATAAACTTTTTTTCGACTATTTCTGATTATATTCGTTAATAGTACTGTAATAAAGTACATCTAAACTTAAAAATGTGATTCAATATTCCAGGGACACTTTTCATTACGTACCCTATCATTATATTGAAAGATGGCAACTGGCCAGCTTATTAGAGCATTGGATTAATTTATAATCATACTGTTGGCTATTTTAAATCTGAAGTAACCAGCTATTATACATAAGAGAGAAAATGTATGATCAATAAGTTCTGTTTGAGAAACATCTTGCAGTTAAAAGGTTTTTTGTTTACTCTTTCACGATTACTTATGATTATGTACTTATGTATGATACTTTGCAAATATTATCAGTTCAAAATAGCACATATTTATTAGTAAAATTTTAATCGATTATTTATCAAACATATGTTTCCTAACAACCTCGATTAGGGTTAAAAAATACTTACTTCTTGAACCTGAGATACTTTTTTATGATTCAATGCCTAAATTGTACTTTTTTATATTTTTGCAGAAGGCTATTCTCTAGTTTGGACACATGCAAAAGCTTCTCTGAGTGCCCTAAAGAATTTCAGAGTTCGCTTTGACGCTCAGCGACCCTACACCTTTATGAGCGCCGTAAGCTTGGACGACATAACTTTCGAAAACTGTGCACCACCTAAGGCACTGGAACCTGATCAAATAGTATGCGACTCAAACGAATTCATGTGCGGCAATGGAAGATGTATCAAAGACAACTACTTGTGTGACTTCACAGATGATTGTGGCGATTATTCAGATGAACGAGACTTCCAGTGCCAAGATTACAAGTCTCGCTGCAACTTTGACACTGACCTGTGTCGAAGCTGGATTCTTGAAAATGATCAGTATGCCAAGTGGGTAGTTAGAACTGGAAGTGCTTCACTATATTCGACCATACCTAGAGAAGATCATACTACTCGGAAGAGTACAGGTAAATGCATTAGACTCTATAATTAATATAAATGCATTAATCAAAAATTAATGAATGAATGCATTAATCAAACATTAATGTATGAATGTATTAATCAAATATTAATGTATGTATGTATTAATCAAACATTAATGTATGAATGTATTAATCAAACATTAA
>JAPMOQ010001581.1:29257-44198 GCA_026543055.1 Argiope trifasciata
ATGTATTAATCAAACATTAATGTATGAATGTATTAATCAAACATTAATGTATGAATGCATTAATCAAACATTAATGTATGAATGTATTAATCAAAACATTAAGGAATGAAGGTATTAATCAATTATTTCGAAATCCCCATGCAGCTATCGAATCAAGAATGTTTTAAGCTTCCAAAAGCTCTATTAGCAAATTCAAATTATTATCAAAATTAAATTTAAAATTATTATCAAATTAAAATTATATCAAAATTATCTTTAAAATTATTATCAAATTAAAATTATATCAAAATTAACTTTAAAATTATTATCAAATTAAAATTATATCAAACTTAATTTTATATATATGCAATTTTAAAATTTATGTTAAATAAAATATCTAAGTTGGAATTTTGTTCGAGTTAGACCAAGACGTTATAAACGCGAATAGATCGAATGACAATTTCGATGTTCATTCTAAGTGTCTATGTTCGTATGTGTGTTTAAAAACTGAAACAGCGGTAGACTTTTCCGCTTAAAGTGTATACAATCAAAAATGGTCAAATTATAGCGTTTTAGTACTTACAAATATATTAAAAATGAATTCTAAATAGAAACTATTTTAGCCGATGCAAATGATTAATTTTAATACCAATTGTTTCATAAGATTGCAAGAATTTATTAGAGGAAAAGTAAGTTAAAGGATATAAATTGTTCACATTTTAGCCTAAATTTCGTAGTTTTCACTTAAAAAATCACTAAGAATACCCCAAGAACAATTTATGAATGTGTACTTACTGTATATTTATAATCAGGAATAATGGCAACAACTGAGGTTCGTTAAACACTGAAGAAACAGTGAACAACGACCAATACCCTGCTCTTTTTCTGCCACAGTTTGTGTTTTAAACACGACACGTAGGAGGAACATAGCAGACGCCCGCTTCCAATGCCTTGGCAATGTTGCCAGTGCAACACCTCGCTGTCCTCGTTTAATTGATAATACGAAAGCTCGATAATCGCGAACTGGATACGCGGCAGAGTATTGTAGTTTAGAAAAGAAAGAAAAACAATCCAAAGGTGCAAATGATCATTATGGATATTATCTAATTGATTCTGTCATGGGTGTAGAATTATTTCAAACTAATTATAGGTATAGAATCTGTTAAAATATTTCGAAACCTATGTCAAAGTTAAAAATTTCAGCATTATTTATTTCTTATTGCTTGGAAATTCCATCTTCCTCGCCTGCATAAGTGGTATTATACGTTAGTATTATTAGTAAAAAATTATTAGTAAGAAAATGATATTTGTAGGATGAGTATTTGTTTTCTAATTAAAACTGTTCATCACAATTTATTAGCATTTCAATTTTTTTAAATATATTTTTTGAAATATTGGGAAATCGTATATTCTATTTTTTTCTCTGAATGTAATCATGATAATGATTTCTGTTCATTGTCATTTTATACTAAGAAATGAATTAATATTTAAAACAGTTTTAAATTTTTCAATATATTTTTGAAAGTAAATTTATATTGCTTTTCTTTAGGACTGCAACAACTGATGAAATCGCAATTCACAAATAAAGTTATTTTAATAGATAAATTGAGGTTTTTTTTCACAGGAAAATTATTTGATGTGATGTTTTAACTATTCTTATTTCTGATTTAGGCAAATTCTTAAACATTCCATCTGGTGGATATCTTATAAGAAATGGTAAACCAAAAATTAGATCGCCTACAATCGATGCAGCTTCAGAAAACTGCACGGTAAGTTATCCAAAGTATTTATAAAGTTTATTACAATACCATCTAAAGGACACGATATGATATTTTAAATACAATTGTTTTAACCCATTCACTGCCGCTGGTATTTAAAAAAGCTTAATTTAATTAATGCTTAACTATCGCAGCTTCCTACGACATATTTCGTAGATGGCAGCGAATGGGTTAACTTGTAATAGAATATTTATAAAAGAAACATTTTCTTCTCTCTGCAGGTACGTTTCTACTACAACACTATCTACGCCGACGAAAATGCAGTTCGAGTTTACAAGAGAATTAATTACAATGATCCTAAAGGCTATGAATTCTTAAAAGAATTTAAAGCGGAAGTCACTAATTACTGGCATCGTGCTGAACATACGATCGTGAACATGAATGGTGATTACCAGGTTAGTAAGAAAATAATTTATTGCCATTTTGTATGTGCTCTTTTTTTGTAAAAAATAACAAAAAATATTGCTATTTCTTAATTAATTTCAATTGTCATCTTTTGATTGCTTTATTATAATATTTATAATATATTCTTTTCATAATTTTAACATTTTATATAATATTCTTAACTCTTGTTCCCAGATTGTTTTGGAAGCAAGTTTGAGCAACAAGTATGGAAGTCTTAGCATTGATGACATTTCCTTGACACCAGCATGTCATTTAGCAGAAGGTAAGTTTTTAAAAAACAATTAACAAAATAAATCTCCCAATTTCCTAAGGCAAATATTGCATTTTATAAGATTAGAATGTAACTTATATGTAAAGTAAAGGCAGGGAGTTTTTTCCTGATTACAAAAATTATTTTACTAAATCTTTTAAGAATAAGATTAAGAACTTCTCTTTTTAGGTCAAATTATTTGTCAATCTCTCGAACATGTTGTTCAATATTCGGAAAGCCATACAATATCACGGAAAAAATAACTATATTGTTGAACCCTTTGTACTATTAGTATACTGATTTAAAGTATTGAAATAAAAAAACACACAAAATTTACCTTTGATAAAATCATAAATTTTATGTTATTGAATCACAAAACATATTTTATTTCTTTCATCATCTTTTTTATTTCATTAGATTATTTAACTTTCTGTACGTTGTTTACATTTATATTCTGGTTTCGGAATCTGATCGGGATTTAAAAATTTTTAAGAATAAAATTACTGAATGATAACAAATCACTTTATTGTCTTCATTAGTTATAACACTAAAGAGTATTCTTTGATGGCATTATGTGCTTCTTAACATGACTTGATAATTTAATAGCTTAATATCAGATAATATGAGAAATGCAGTTATTGTAATAAATTCATTTTTAGACGGGTTTTACAGACTTCCATGATATGATTAATTTTTTTTTCTTTTTCCCGAATATTAGGTAGAGATATTCCAGGAAGGCCAACCGTACAACCACCAACTGACAAATGTTATGAAGAAGGAAAACTTACATGCAAAAATGGAAACTGTTACACACATTTGCAGAGATGTAATTTCATTAATGACTGTGGTGATAACACAGACGAAAAAGATTGCGGTAAGCATTAAAATATTCAATAATTATAAATTGTCATAAATTTGTTGAAATCAATTTACGTATTTGGCATGAAAATTATATAAGAAGGGAATTTGACGTGGACGTGGGTTACGATCCCGTCGACAAGTTAAAGATTCCTTCGGTAGAAACATGTTGAATGTTATACCAGATTACTGGTTATCGTTGTAAAATTTAAATCATAATCTAAAATTATAGACACTTATATTCTTTTGAATAAATATTTTATTTAGTTAACACTTATATAATGTCAAAATAAAATCGATTAATTTCTTCTAAATGAAATGAAACGTGATAAACTGAATCAGTTAATAGAATTTAATTCAGAATTCTACTTCTAAAGGAATACGAATAAACCTATTTTCTAATAGGATATAAAAACTTAAACATTAAACATATTTTATGAAAATTCTGTTATAAAAAAACTATATCTGATAAACTGTTCCGAATTATAGAATTTTTAAAAAAATACCGAAGAAGTATTTTTCACAATTTAGGCAGACGATAATCATACACCAAGAAAAAGATAAAAAGATTATTCTGGTTACATGAGGAAAGAAAAATTAAATTAAAATATTACGTAAATATAAGGAAAAGAAAAATAAACATTAAATAGCAATCTAATATTTAAAGTTAATTCTTATTCTAAAGTTTTCTTAGAATTACGAACTTCAAAAGAATATTATCTGTTACGTCATCTAGTAATTCAAAGTTATTAAAAGTTTATTTCAATCAAATAATTATAAGCTGATCTATTCAGAAACTTCTCAAAATATAATTTATTGTTACGAATGTTTGTAGTCTTGAAATAATATGAATTAAATCTGTATAATTTATTACAGAATGTGTACAGTTTAGAGAGTTAAGAAGTGCAACTTTAGCACGTCATAAAAAAATGTGATCAAAATCATGTTATTGTATTGAGAAAAGAACAGCTAACCGCTGTTTTATAGTCAGGCTTTTGCTCTTTACTGACTGACTATATGCTCAATGGCAAATTTCCGACTAAGCAGATTAAACGATTACCTAGAATCGCTACACTATAGGAAACAGACACGTCAATTAAAAAAAAATATTTTCGAGATACGTAGTAAATAATTTTGTTAAAAAAACAATCGCATAAATTATAAAATATTAAGATAATTACTTTAATATTGTTACCTGGCACCCTATTAACGCAAATTACCCAATACCATTAATACGATAGATTCTCAATATCGTGTGCCATTTAAAATGTTGAACAATATCTTGAAAATATTGCAACTTTCTTGTGCTAATAGCCAAAAATAATAATTAAATTGTTAATCAATAATCAATTATTATTAAATTATAAATTAATTATTAATGAAAGGCTTAATTTTCTACCAATACATTATATCGATACACATAAGTGATTTCATAAAATAAGAAATAATACAGAACATACAGCAGTTTATAGAAAAGGTTAGAAATATTATAAAGAAGTATAAAAATATTAATAAAGTTAAGTGATATATCTTTGTTTCTTATTCGATACTTGAAAAACGTAGTAATTCTTTTTCTATAGTTTATTTTCTTCATAACAGTTTATGGCTCGGTGTAATTTTTTTTTTCTTCTCTAGGTACTTCATGTACTTTCGAAAATGGAACTTGTGGTTGGTATAATCCTGATATGTATCGCGGTAAATGGGTTGTAGCTTCAGGAAAGAATTATTATTGGAGTAAATTGGATAAAGATCACACGTACGGAAATTCATCTGGTAAGTAGACATGTCATGTAAATCTTGTTTAAAGTACTTATTAATAAGTACTTTACTTACTTAAATAAGTACTTTTTAATAATGAAAGTACTTATTAAAATTTTAAAATTACCTCATTAAATTGCAAAACAATTCCAAGATTTCTTTATGAAAAATAATAACAGAAGATTACAGATTACCTGTCATTTTTTTTTCTTTCACCAAAACATTCATAAGCTTTATCATAGAATTCAAATAATAGTTTAATAAAACGCAATAAGTAAACAATAAGAAATTAGTAATTGAAAATATAAATATTGGATGGATGTATATGATTCCGTCGATTTTAAGCTAAAAAAAAAAAATACTTCTTTAGTATAAAAATTAAGGGTGTTTTTCCCCTAAAATATTTCGCCTTGAAATCTAAAATGTTTATCAATCTTTATGGCAACAAACCAATTCCGCGACCAAACCAATATCTTTTTTTACTACTGCGAGATCAAATAATTTTATGCCTTTCCCTATATGCTGGACATTAATCATTCTTTCAAATTAATCAGCTGTTGCTTGCATCGTTCATTATTGATGACTTCATCAAATAATGCTGACGAGCCCACAATTTAGATATTTTCTAGTTTATCACATTTTTTGTTTTGAATATTATTATTTTTAAATCACCAATACCACTCGTTGTAAGTTGTATTTCATGGAATGTCACATAAATGTCCAATAGCAACAGTTTTCTTTGCACTGAAATATTGTAATATACTATCTCGCAAATATAATTTGTCTGTTTCAAAATTCGTTATGTTATCTATAATAAACTGTTTTTTAAATATTAATTGATGGTCACCTATTAATTTTTAAAAATAGTTGTCAAATACAATTGATGTCAATCATTGCCACATTTCAAATACAAATTTTCAGTTTAGTTGCTGCCAAGCAGCATTTCCAACACCATTGCTTAAAAACGAACGGAATTATATTTATATCTACGGTATAAAATTTAAAATAATAAATCAAGAAAAATAAATATTTAGAAATATCTAAAACATAATTTTAAGAACAAAAAATGTAACTTTTATAAATATATTTGTACATCTTTTTTATGACCATGCAAAGAATAAGAAAATTAGAATTATTAAAATTAGAATGAGAAAATTAGGAAAACCGAAAGTTTCACTTACATGCATTTTTCAGGTAAATACATAAAGCCCAGTGGATTATTGCAGCAAGGTGACGTGGCACAGTTCCACACTCAGAACTACGTCGCAAGCGGAGGAAACTGCAAAATGAATTTCTGGTTCTTCAGACAGAGCACAGGAAAAGCCCTGCTTCGAGTTCTTCTGGAAAGGAACCTCAAGAAAGACAAGGTATAGTGACAGGTTTGCTTTTGAGACAACTCCAGCAAAATAACAAATAGCATTTCGAGTTAACTTTATAAGATTTGTATTACTGCAGATACAAATTAACCGGCATTTTATTTTTATTTCATTAATATTGGATTTCCAGACAAGACATTTTAATGATATTAAGTATTAATTCAGCAATAAGGTAGATTTAGTTTCGAGATTTCTGATATCTTTCAAATACTTTGTATCCCAACTAATTGCGATTATCTCCTTACGCTCCTTACCGGTTATGCGCATGCGTTTGCCCTTGGTGGGAACATATAATGGCACATCTGCTTTGGCAAACAGCCAGTAATTCGAAATTGTTATTTTTTTCTTCTCCGAGCTTGTCAGAACTGAAATTGATCTTTTCACGGTTGGTAAATTGCTATGAATGGCAATCCCATACTATAAAGGACATATTTTTCAGCACTATAAACATTTTGTAGCCTCTTTGGAAATTAAAAATAAATTAGAATATTTGACCATAATTATTGTAATTACTGTAGAAGATAGGTAAATAAAAGGAAAAGATTTGAAGACTGAATTTCATACAACAAAATATAAGTGACCCTCCCCTTCCCCCCCCTAAAAAATCAGAATTAATACTATTCAGCCTTATATAGACATAATCTTATCAAAATGTTATTGTTTTCACTTTTGAAATTAAAAACAAATTAGAATATTTTATGTTTACTTTTGTTATTAATATGGGCTATATGTAAATTAAGTGAAAAAAATGAAGACTGAAATCCATACTACAAAACACAAGTTATTCTACCCTCCCTTTTCCCCCCAAAACTAAAAATTAACAAAAGACAAAACTATTTTTAGAAATAAAAATGGCGGAAAATTCTTGTGCCTCCTCATCAGGGGAATTCGAAATTATCAAGTATATTTGTATAAATATTATTATTGTGTATTAAATGCTAGGAAATCCTACTTATTCATATTTGTCTGAAAGTTTTGATTACCTATACCTTACTGACTCATTCATGTCTAAGGAACTCATATGAATGTCATTTCTCACCTCCTAGTTCACTGTACTGTGGAGAAACGATACAGATGGCAAACCAGAATGGACTAGTGCAGTGGCAAACATCAAACAACAAGAGCACTTCAGTATTGTCATCGAAGTTACTCTAGGAAGCGGCTATTTGTCCTCCATGGCCATTGACGATATAGAATTTGCAAACTGCAGGCCTGGTAAGTTGAAATTGATTTTTAAATGAATATCTCTTTTTGGATATTGATGAATACTTGAATGTCCTGAAGACAGGCTTTAGTTACTTCTTTATTTTACTCCTGGGGATCACCTCGTCATGGGAATAAAAGCATTCCGGTACTGTAGTTTATTCTTTAAGGGAGCCTAGACATCCCGGTTGGTAAGGCGGTGAATTCGCATCCCGCCGACCAAAGAGTCTCCGCGGGTTTGGTGACTGGCGCGTTTATAAATCTGTCTTGGCCACAAAGTCCCCCATGTCTACTTCAGGGGGAACTGGTTCAGAGGTTATCGTTCTCAGATCCAGGTCCAAATTACGATATGTGGATGAGTGGATGAAATATATGAATAAAGTCCGCCTCTTTAAAAATGGTTGTGACACCTGAGTAGCTAACTCGTGCTCTTGGTCCTAGATGGCGCAACTGAAAAAAAAAACAAGGGACGCACAATTCGTATTAAATCGCAATGACTCTTTGCTCAGCGGGAATGTCAATGGTAAGTGCGATTAGAAACAACTGCAGTTTACTCTTTCCATATTAGAAAATTAAAAAATGATGTATGATTTGCTACGTCCTATCAACAATTAGTGGTATTGTACCATATCTATTAATGATCATTAGGACTCAATTTAATTCCCATTCCGGCGTCCGGTCTTTCAGATTTATTGCGCAGATCGCAGTAGTCAACTGTGATTAATTCTTTACTGCCCGAGGGCAACACAAATACGTTTGAAAACTGAGAAGCTTCTTAAGTGGTGTTGGCTCTTAGCGCTTGGTAGGTACAGTAAGTGGAGTAGAAGGGGAAAGTGGTTTTCACTTACCCATGACGGAACGTACTCATGACTTGAAAGGTTTACCATGACCAATGTTGGTTCATAAAAGTAAATTCATAGTTCCCACCAAAGCTCTGCAATGTGGCATTTCAATCATTCAAATTTTCCATTCTCCTTGTGTCCGGTCGGAGAAATCGCTTGTAATTATTTCACTATTTACGAAGCATGCAGTGATATAACATTGCATTACTCAAAAAACCCGATGGATCACCAAGTATTTCCTCCAAGATTTCTCTGCAGTTAAAAGACACATTTTAATATCTTTCTGTGTAAATACAATAACTCAAAAGACGAAGAAATAAACAGATGAAATTCAGTGTGTTATACTTATATTGAAATTATAAATCTGTACGTCATTTTTAATCAAATCTTTTATGGGGACGACTGTTCATCGGCAGGTTTCGTCTTTAAACAAGGTCAATAGCTCATTACGATGTAAAATCAATTTGGTACCAAGTTTAATGTTTCTAAATCTTTCGAATGAAAATTATTTGCATTTATTTTATTCTGCAGCAATAGTTCAGATGTTTTTTGGGGATATCAGATGTTTATAATTCAAAAAGACAGTTGCTTTGTTTTTTAAATGGATAAAATACCCCAAAATATTCATATGAAAATAATTTGGCGAGAGGAAATAATTTTATAAGTTAGTATGCCTTAGGTGTAGTTCCTTATCTTTGATATGCATCATCAATTAGTTTAAAATATGCACTTGAAAGTATTTTTTGAAAGCATTAAAAAATAGAGTATTAATGAAAAATTTGGCTTCATTGCTTAAAAGAAACAAAGCAGCATCGAAACTTTGCAATAATTTTGTTTCTCGTTCAAAATTTACTTTTCAACATAATCAAATCCATTGATAAAATTTTTATCGAGATGTGGTAAAAGTTTTTTCATGCTTTTCCCAAAGAAATTTTCTCTAACGACATTCACGTCTGCAGCGGTATCAGAACCTGTCATAGTTGATGATTGTCTTTCGTATTAAGAGTTGTCAATATCTATACATCCATTCTCAAACATATTGCTTCATTTTGCGATAATTTACAACAATAACCGACGATAAATCTCATTGTGGTTACAATATTCGTCCACAAATGCGTTTCCAGTTTGGATGTCATTTTCAGCTGCTCTTCTCTTTTTGAATTTGGATGCCATTTGCAGCTGCAAAGACAGGATTATGACTAATGACGACCGTGATCAATTTAATTAATGCAGATTTGCACCGATAATATTTACTAAGGGTTGTAACTAGCGTTTTTGACTGAATTATTTTATTAATAATGTACTATTTAGGGTTGTTTTTAGTAGCCTATCTTCTTGGCAACAGTTTTTTTATTCCAAAATTTCGCTTTACAGATGAACCACCTATTGAATGTGCCCTTCAAGAACTCATGTGCAAAGACAGGAAGAAATGCATTAAAGAATGGGAAAAATGCGATGGAAAAGCTGATTGTTTCGATGGTTCCGATGAAAAGAATTGTGGTAAGTTCCACGTTTGAATAAATTTATTGTATTTAACCTTACTTATTTTAACGAGTATGTCTGACGATGAATGATCTTATGCGAATATTTAAAATAGCATATAAATAAAAAGAAAACTACAAACAAAAACATAGCAATAAAAATTAAAAAATTAAAAAAAAATGTGAAAAACAGCCGCCTTTTATTTACAAGAAATTTAAGGGTATTTTCCATCATAATTTTTTCAGCATTTTACATTGAAACATTTTTTATTCTAACTTCTTCCCATGTTACGCTCTTTTATTTTAAATAATCTCCATCTTGTTCATTAAACTGTTATACCATTTGAGATGAAAACAATATCTTTTCCATTAAATTTCGATGCACTTTGTAGAAAAAATGAAATTTATTTTTGGAGTCCTATTAATTTCATACCTTGACTTACGAATAAATAATTCGCTTTATTTCACGTTTTATTTTCGCCATTACTATTGAATTATGATTTACTTGTAAAATGCGATTACATATGCTTTAGCAAAGAATAAAGTATTGATACACAAAACGCTGACATTTTTTTAAAAATATTTTTAACACCAAATTGCAGTTATACATTTTTTTTTTTTTTTTTTTCGAATTTCTTCGATATTTTTATATTTATTAATCAGTTTTTTTCAAGATTGAGAAAAGTGCAATGCTTATTTGAATCATCTGCAATTTCCACCTTTTCTCCAATTAAATTATTCCTTCTCTGCTGCCATTAAAAGATAACAAAGAAGAGGTAATCTAATTTAATAGATGGCTCGAAGCACAAAATGAATTTTGTTAGAGCATGTGCTTATTATTCATTATTGATTTTGCTAAATTTAGTCAAATTTTTGTGATTGTCTTTAAAACTGGTGAAGAAAATATTGTTTTTGAAATATTTTAAAAGCAACCTTTCTTTCCTAAAGAAGATACGATCTTAGTTATTCTCTTACATATAAATTCTATTTACAATTATTAAATTAATAATTACCATTAATATTGCAAGTAAGCAAACAGAAGTCTAAAGAATGATTTTTTGCATGATTTTTTGAAAACTATGTTAAGTTTAATTAATGTAACAAGAAGCTAAATTCCTCGATATTTGTTAAAAATTGAAAATAAATGTTAAATGAAACAAATATTCCGATTTTTATAGTATATTTCTACCAATATTGCACTTTTTTATAATTTTGCTTAAATTATAAATTTTTTATTTAAAAGATTCATTTTGTTAAAGGAAATTTTTTTAAAGAAATAATATAACAAAATTGCAATTTTAATCACTTATATGCTTTAAAATTTTTAATAAATGTCTAGGAACGGTTTTTTAAATATTTGTTGTATCTTAATTTCTTTATAATATTGCATATTTTTTGATAAAAATATTATTCCCCTCTTCTTAATATAGTGCTGAAAATTCTTTAAAAAACTTTAATTAAAAAAAATTGTATATCTTAATTTTTAGCTCATTTCATAACTTATGATTTATAAATATCTCAGATTTTTTAAAATAATATTTCTTAATTGCGCCATGTCTATTAAATCAAAATATTCTTAAAATAATGCATTAACATCGGAAACGAAAAATAGTAGGAAATTTCAAAACTCTTTGAACGTTAAACATTAAGAGTAAAATAAAAATATATCGAAAAAAATCACTAATATTAATTCCGCAAAAGTTTATCTATCGTTTCGATATCATCACATGTAGCATCATAAAATATTTTGTAAACCCTAGTTAGAATGTCATTCTTAGATTTCAAATATTTTTTCTTTAACATCCAGTAAGACGCCATGGTGATTGTCATTTCGATGATGATTGGCCAGAACAATGCGATTGGCAAACAAAAGAGCTGCTGCAGTTTGAGTGGACTAGGGCCAATAAGGCAAGGAATGACGAAACCGGACCACCTAGTAGCCGAAATGCAAGCGGTAAGTAAGGTTGAAAACTTTTTTAGAATTTATAAATGAGCACACACATATTTAGTTTCATTATTGGCTGTTTTAAAACTATATGAAAAATTAAAGAATGTATTAAATTTAAATACAATCTGCATATGAATTACGCTACAGCTTTATGTTGAATACTTTCTTATAAATTCATTAAATGTCATAAGACTCTTAATGCAATAAGAGAGAGTGGAAAAGGAAATTGAATTATATCCTATTATTTTTCAAAATGCTATCTGAACATTAAAATTCAATCAAATATTATAATTTTATAGTTCATAATAGGAATTTGTGTGATGAACAAGCAACACTCTATATATAAGCGCTATTCAACATACAAAAAGTGAAATAACGCTTCTAAAGCAAGCATAAAATATTTGAGGCAAAAATCTGATTGTTTTCTTGCTGTGTATGATGATTGCCCTGCCATCTTATTTACCAGATATAAATTCATACGATTTATATTTTTGAGGATCATATAAAAGATTTTATTTACTTGAAGAACATACCGAAAATTTTATTAGCCTCAAAAGTATCATAACCAACACAAATACAAAAGAAGAATTTATTTCTAATATATATTGCTTTGATAGTTCTTTTAAAGGTCATCACATCATCCATTAAGTTTCTTTTTCATTTTCTTCTTAATGAAAGAACAGTTTGTGGTATTATCTGCAAAGACCAAAACATTATTCAAATGAAGTCGGTTTTAAATCATATTATATGGAAAAACAAATGAATATGTGTATGCTTGTATATTTGTATGATTAAATTAAAATATTAGGGTGTTTCAAAAGTTTCTCAAAGGATCCGTTTTTGCAGAGGCTTGTCACTAGAGACAAAACTTAGATTTTATATGAAAATATGTATAGAAAACGTACTCGGTATGCCTACTGTTCCATTTTTAGAACATCCCTCACATAAAAGTTATTTTATTACATTTTTTTTACCTAACGTATAGAAATTTCATGCAAAAATTCCAATTTTTTAACCTTAGGCATAAATGGGTTAAAACATGCGCGGTTTTGAAGGTAAAATAAATAGAATGGCTACTAATATGGAAAAAAATCTATAGACAGGGAATTTTGTTGAGATGTTTCAAACTGTCAAATAAAAAATAAAACAAGGGTGAAACTTTAACCAAACTTTTGAATTGATTACTACCACTATGTTCTCTGTGGAATAACAATGCCCTATTGAAACGGAGATTTCACGGTCGTTTATTTGTTTCAGGTTCCTTCTTACTCATGGACAGTTCCAAGGCAGATGAAGGCGACAAGGCTGGTATTCAAACTCCAGTGTTCTTACCGAATGGAGGAAACTGTCACCTACGATTCTGGTATTACATGAAAGGGTCAACATCAATGGGCACATTTGTGGTATGTTTCATGGATTCTCTCATTTGTGATAGAATTTCAGACTTATAATTTGTCGATTACTAACTTGTATACTGTTTTAGTCATTTTCAGCGTGAAACATATTCAGTGAGATTTCCTATTTTAATTCTTCTGAATTAGAAAAATCATATGAACAATTGAATTTTCATAGGATTTTGAAATCAATCATACTGCTTTTAGCAGTTATTGTTTTAAAATAAAGTAATATTATAATGGTATTTATCTTCTTTTTAAGAAAATAAGGAAAAAAAGATTAAAATGTGAAGTTTCCAGATTTTTAAAATTTTCTATGAAAAATCGAAAATTGCTCTTGGTTAGTATTTACTGTGATTTAGATTTCTGCTTAGTGAATAAAAAATATTAAAACATTATACCAACATTTATTAATTATTGATACTATTGAATGCAAAATTATTTAAAGAAATAAAGATGTTGGAAAGTCAAGCCTCCAGCTGCGTAATCCACGATTCCAGGGGATTGGTAATCAATCCCTTTTTTATTGCATCTTGCGTTTTTTACAATCTTAATGTTTATTATAAACTAAAAAATTATAAGATTTTTGTTATATCATATTATTATCGAGTAAGTAATCAGTTTACTTTGTATGAAAAATATTTGAATTTATTTACAAACATCCCATCTAAATAGTGATTTTAAAAAATTACGCTGCCAGAGGATTAATGACGGCTTTGAAAAGGGTCAAATACAATTCATAATATCTGTGGAGAAATGCAGTCATAGCTTTCGTTCACTTATGACATAATTCAGATATAAAATGAAGACTTGGCGACTTGATCGCCAAATAATTTTACACAAATAAATTGAAAACTGATTGTTGCATCTTGAGATTTGGCTTATTCTGTGCGAATATAAACATTTATAATTAGTATTTTATTATTTTGGTGCAATTTTTTATAGTTGCATATGCCCTTCATGGCAATGATGGAATAATTTTACTTCAAATGAGTATACGTTATGTTCTTTCATGTAATATTTTTTTGCTTCAAAAATGTGGGAGAGTCACAGCGATTACTTTATACAGTGAATACACAGAAGGCGAAAATTCAAAGACTACTTTGCCGGTCATCTATGACCTCCACAATGCTATTGAAATAACCATATATTGGAGACCGGTAGTTATTAATGTGTCAACCTTGTAATCTGTAGGTAGATGAATTGACTCCATATTACAAATCGAAGAATTAAATGAGTCATGATTCACTTAAGTCTAATAAAATTTTGATTTCCAATGACAATTACAAAACTGTTTTAACTCTAATTTTGAAATCTGTTCATATTTTCCACTGTTTATTTAATACTTTCCCTGTGAAATACCGATATTCGAACAAAAATAATTGCAAAATATATTATTCTCATTTTAGATATTAAGCGAAGGAGAGAACGGACAAACATTCCCCGTCTTCTCGAAGAAGGGACCTCAGGGTTCTCAATGGAATTATGACCATGTCGTCCTTGGAAACGATCAACACTTCCGTGTCACTTTCATGGGCATTAGAGGTGGAGACGACAAGTCAGACATTGCTATTGACGACGTTACATTTACGGAGGGATGTGAGAAAGGAGGTAGGGCCGTTTTCAGAATATTCTATGCTTTGAATATTCTATAAACATTCTTCACACA
>JAPMOQ010001581.1:53331-133277 GCA_026543055.1 Argiope trifasciata
TTTTTTTAACAGAGAAAGAGCGAGATTACCTCATGCAGTTGACAATCCTGTATATGGTCTGAATTTAGACACTGTAAGTATATTTTGCTATATACTTTGCATTATTCAATAAATATTAATTAAATAGCTATTTAAATGGAAAAGTAAGACTAAAGGAAGCGAAATAAAATACCGGAAACTTAAAAATCTAAATAAAAATTTCAATTTTTATGATGTATTAATTATGTTACAATTTTCCATTCTCTCTATATTTCTAACTATTCCGATCTAAATAATGGAATCATTTGTTATTTATTTTTCTTAAGAAATTCTGTCTCGAGATAAAGTATTGTTACTAATAAAATCAAAGACATATATGTAAAGTTTTTTTTAAAGGTTAGTGGTTATGTCTAAGAAGTTTATATGAAACCTATACATTCGAGAAGTAAAAATACTATTTTTCTAAAATTCATAAGAATGCGATTAAGTATAAACGATTACTTACAATCAAAAGCGATAAAATAATAAGAAAAACATATCTAAAGAAGCATGAAACAATTTACTCAAAAGTTTTGCGAGCTTTATTAAATGAGGTACCATACCGTACCTTCGTCTTGTGGTGGTAAGTTCATAAGCCAGATAACAGACCCTGGACAGGAGTGATCACTTTTGTCTATAGATTATGTTACTCGGCTCGAACCTCAAAGAAAACACCGTCTCTCATTGAGAACAAGTCTCGACTAACCCTTACCAAACCCAGCTAAATATTATGTAATTCGCCCCCCCTTCTGCACATCTAGTTGCGCAGTTGATAATTTTAGGGATTGCTAACTTGTGTTGCCCTCTGAGTGAGATATAACTCATTAGAAAGTGGAAATTTAAAAAAAACGGCAGATGTATCAAACATCTATTTCTGGTTAACTTCCTAGTATACAAAAAATACAAGCTAGAAGTTGTAATTTATCTTCAATTTATCTCTAATTTATTTCTTACTTTTCCAAAGCCATTCAAAATGAGTTCTTTTCTTGTTCTTAAATTAGTAACTTTATTTTTGTATTTTCAGCTCACCTTTGGAGAATTAAATTCACACATGCCTGTAAGGAATGAAGATGTAAGTTCACTTATTTCTTAGAATTAAATTTCTTTTTTTTTTTAATAAAATGTCGGTACTTCGTGATTATGCCGTCGACCTATCAACGCTAATAAAAATGAGCCAAAAAAATGGCCATTTTCGAATATGCGCTAATCTTTGCGAAATAAGCCAAAGAATTGGCGGAAAGCTCCAAATACATTTCAACAATTAAGAAAACTAACTCACGTAGTCAGGGGTTACATAGTAATTTGCGGTTATTGTCGCAGATGCTACCTTTTGGCGATAATATCGGGTTTGGTGAAAATGGTCAATGGGGTAATCCCTAAGTACCAAAATGTCTAAACACGACTAAACATGTGCTAACTTGCCCAATATTAATAATTTGGGTTCTATAATTCATTCAGATGTTTTTTACACAGCAAAATATGTTTACACATTAAAGTGATTTATCTTTTATGAACAAATTGATCAAAAACAACCTTAAATTAATTCTTTAAATGGTGACATTATTTAACTTCTTAATTAGATGCTATATTTAATTGAAATATTTATTTTCTTCCGCGTAAAAATGGAGCAAACATCTGAGATATTTAAGCGTGGACAAATGATTTTTGTCTGTTAAATTAATTTTTATTTTAAATACGGTTTTAATTATCAAATTCAGAAATCCAATGCACGAATCTGACATCTCATAACAAGAATTCATCCTCTCATATTCAAATCATTAATTGAGTAATGACCCAAATTTAAAGCTTTGGTTACCAGAAATTCTTGGATTTCTTTTTGTTTAGCACAATTCTTAAAATATCTGGTTAAAAACTTAGATTACATGAAATCAAAACAAAACTTGAATTTTGCTTAGGAAACAAAACATCATACTAAATCTCGTCTTCTATTTTTCTAATAAATTTATATATGCACATATTTTTATGATAATTCTTCATATTTTAGTTTGATTATTAAGTAGTAATTGAAAATTTCAATTAAACAATACGTATTGACTTTCATAAACTCGTAATTTCATTTTAATCAAATGCTGCTAATATGAGAGAAATGGCGACTTATCTCAAAAACTCACTAGTTTTACGGTACCTAGGGTTAAATATTATATTATTTACCAATATTGTATCTTTAAAGTCTGGTATAGGCTAAGTAACTCATCTTGTTGTCTTAATAAAACGGCTTTCAACTGTTGAATACAGAATAAACTCGATTGAAAGAAGAGTTTTAATATGCATGTTATCTCCTGACACCACACGCGTCACAAGTGAGCAACATGGGGGGAGGGGTACTGGTTCAGGGGTGATCGTTGTCTGAATCAAGTCTAAATTACGATCTGTGGATAAGTGAATGAAATATATGAATGAAGTCCGCTCTGTGAGTAGCTAAGTTTTATTCTCGGCACTAGATGGCGCTACAGTAATAGGAGACATTATTATCTAATTATCTCCGTTTAAAATCGTTGACTTAGTCAGCGGTCTTGTCTATGACGAGTGCCTAAAAAACAACCAAAAAAGTGAAAATGTTAGGAAGTGTTAATTTTCATACATCACATGGTTATTCCTGATTTTTTTTGTACTTCTTTTAGGGTGCAGGTGCAACTGCCATTGAAAA
This sequence comes from Argiope trifasciata, assembly GCA_026543055.1. NCBI lineage: Eukaryota > Metazoa > Arthropoda > Arachnida > Araneae > Araneidae > Argiope > Argiope trifasciata. The sequence continues at coordinate 56,018 of JAPMOQ010001581.1, forward strand.
TCCTCTCTATGCATTCAAATCAGAGATAAAATAAGCATCTCTTCATCTCTTCTCCATCATCGATGCATCCTTCTACTGATCATTTTCATTTTACGTATTGTATAGTCCTCCAGAAACAGATTTGTACAAAACGCAGTGCATCACTTCGTGTCATCTATAACAAAAATATGAACTGTCTATTACCCAAGACATTCGTGTGAATATATTTCAGTGTTTGTTTTTGATCCACTGTTTTTGTTAATAAATCATGTGAAATTCAAATAAACCAATGTATATTTCAGTTTCTGTTTTCTTTTACTGATAAGTGATCTTCACTAACAGAAATAGAAAATTTTCTTTTCAAAGTAGTTCCTGTTTAATATGATCACTACATGATGTAAGAATTTCATTAACATTAACTGATAGATCACTACATGTATTAAAATGTCATTCACATTAACAGTAATTTCATTCTTATTTCAATCACATTAATTTCATTCACATTATGTGAATGAAATTCATTAATATTCACATTAATTTCATTCATTCACATCACTATATAACTTAAGAATTTCATTTATATTAACCGATTGACCACTACATGTCTTAAGGATTTCATTAATATTAATTGATTAATAGCAATAACCAAATTGATTAAAATGGACTATATTTTTATCAAATATAAAAACACTTATCTAAATGTGTTCTACGGTTTTTTACCATAACAGTTTTTAAAAAAAATCCTTAACATTTCACTTTGCATTTTCATACCTTTATTGTGTTTTTAAAATTTACTGAACAATGCTCCAAAACAAGTTTTAAATGCTCAAATACTTGTTTCATCCTCGAGATTTGTTGGAATTCCTATATTTGACACATTCGTCTACCACGCGTCATTAACTTTTGCCGCTGGGTCCTATTCAAATGATTTTTACTAGGAAGATAGGAAATTTTTAACCACTCTACAGCGTTGTGTTTACTTGTTTTAAACGAATTTTGAATTCAGTTTTTCAGAATTTTCATTTTGTCAGCAATCCTCAAGTTAACTCTACCCATCTTTTTTTTAATCCCCTTCGCTTCTTTATTTCAATTGCTGGGAATATTGGATCATATTTGTGTAATTGAGTTTTTAAAAAAGTCTGATGATGCACTATTCATTTATGGATTTGTTTTCTTTACTGATAACACCCTGACGCTTTTGCGCATGCGTCAGGATGGGTTTATTTAGTCAAAATAGAGGTGAAAGGAAAGATTTTAACAAACCTATTTCGCTGCAGCGTCAGGCACTTTCCAGTGCTGCCATCTGTACAGGAGCGCTAGTCGGAGCTTGACTTCCCGGGCGAGCTCAGTTGGACTTATGGACTTGAGAGGCGCTGCAACTCTTTTTGACCTCCCTTAATTGTAATTGTGTTAGTCCCTTTAATCATGTATTGTGTTTGTGTTCTTTTGTTTTCTTTAATTGTTTTATGTCATTAAATATATTTACACTAAAATGGTGTTTCTCTTGAACCCCATCCCCACAAAGAAACAGCTTAGCCACAAGATTAAAATATGCTTACATTTAAAAATAAAACAAACTCAGATTATACACTGACTTAGTAAGCGAAAAGATAGTTGTCCACCAGGGTAAAAGATTCTATCTCACAATAAAATATTTGGGACAATTTTTATTTGCTGTAAAGGAACTAAACATTCAATTACGATGACTAAATGGAAGATTTCCGTTCTTCAAAACTGATAATCTCTTTTTCATAATAATATTTTTTACTAAAACACTTCTTGTTTACTTGCTACTGATTTTTGATAATATTCTGAAATTAACAAAAGTCGATAATATCGGTCACATTCAATGATGTTATAAAATATTCTTTGTGCCATTCATGAAGGCTTGATTACGATTTGAACTAGAAGCCACGGTAGCCTGGTGGTAAGATCTCGGCTTCGGAATCGGAGGATTGCAGGTTCGTGGCCCGATTCCTCCGAAGAACCGCCATGTGAGCGGGCCTGGTGCACGTTAAATCTGTTCTGGCCAAACGTCCTCCCTCTGGTGTGGTGTGGAAGTTTGGAGGGGGGTTGCCATCTCAGATGTCAGCCTCGTCATCTGATCTTGGTTCAAAATTCCGAGTTCTGTCCCAAAATAGCCCTAGTGTTACTTCAAAACGGGAGGTTAATATAACTAAATTAAACTATCACTTGTACTAGTCATATAAGAAATCAATCAAGTAATTTTGAAAAACAATGAAATAGTGCGATCAGAAACGTATACTCACGTGTTTAAAACTCGCATACACACGTGAGACGAAAAAAATCCTGAAAAAAAATATCTAATGGAGTGAAAATCAAGGTCGATAAATCCGGAAATGAGCTAATACTCCCACGTCTCACTCCTCAGTGACGTAGGATAACTACTGTGGTAATCTTGAGGTACTGAAAAGAACAGTAGTTATCCATTTAAACCAATTCAGATTGCTCTAGTCCCAACAAAAGGATGTGAACTTCATCTCATAGGAAAAACGACTGCCAGCTGTTTCCTTGAGAAATTTCATGAATCTCTATCGGTGTCGAAAACGAAGGAGCAGTCAATTCTCTACTTCGAATTTGATAATGTTGAATTAGTGATTCACAAATAATGATCGTCCAAAGGCTTCGAGTGCGACCCACGATTGGATCCAACACACATATAAAAAAGTTGCCAAATAATGGAGCTGAATTTAAACTATATAATTAGTGCAGCTTTTCTCAACCTTTCAGTATTCTCGGCCCAGTTTTCAATTTAGTAAATTGCTTCACTTAAATAAGTTATTAAATATGCCGAAATATAGTTATTAAATCTGTAGAAATATAGTTATTAAATATGTCGATTTTGTTTTCCATGTGTATGTGTGCTTTAATTTCAGTCAGTTAATTAATTTTTTTAAGTAATATTTTTTCTTGGATATTCTCGGCCCCCCTAAAGGGAGGAGCCCCACAGGTTGAGAATCGCTGATTTAATGATTGAGAACAAAGTTAGAACAAAAGGTTAGTGCATTATTTTCGCATCTTCTTAGAAAGGACTTAATTTTTAAAACTATTATGTTGTCTACTTTTCTTGAGATTTAAATGCTTTTATAAATAAATGCACTATAAAAATGCTCCAAGAGCAATTTTTAGCACTGAAATATTCGAAATATTTCTGAATAATATCTTATTCTTTATCGTCTGAACTTTCCATAATCATCGAAAGTCTCGTTCATCAAGTTGGGGATGAAGGTTGTTTGTACATACAATAGTTCAATTTCTTAGTAGTTTATAGACATGTACGGAATGGAAAACACTATATAAAAGGATATAATGATCACATTTAATGATTTTTTATGAATATTTGAATTTGTTGATTCTGGGCCGGAGAATTTCGATAATAATAGATTTGATTGCACTAATATTAAGAAACACCAACTTATTCCCGTAAAGTTTAAAACTGGTTTTTTTAACTCATTTGCAGTTTGGATATTTTTATCAGGAAAAAAATTTGTAAAAATACTAACAGAGAATTTTTTAAAAAAAACCCTTCGTAATCCCGATTGGTTTGGTTAGATTAACGTCCCGTTTTGAAGCAACTCTAGGGTTATTTTGTGACGGACCTCGTAATTTAGAACCATGATCAGATGACGAGGACGACACCTGAACTGGTACTCCCCTCTCCACACCACACCACACCACACCAGCGGGAGGACGTTTGGCCTAACATATTCAACGTGCAAGAGACCCCCTCACACGACGGATCTTCGGTGGAATCGAGTAGCGAACCTGAAACCCTTCGGTTCCGAAGCGGAGACCTTACCACCAGGCCACCGCGGCCCTTCGTAATCCCGAATACTAAATTAATGAATAAATCTAAATTATTAAATAAATAAGCTGGTCAAGCATTTAGCCTATCAATCGTGAACTAAAATTTCTGTAATAAATTATTGTCGGACATTGTTGAAGTTTTTCACAGTGTTTTACTAAATATTTTTTAATCGAAAAATATGACCACTGTCAAACTTATTGTTAATCCTAATATCTTTGGGGTGCTCTAAAGCGTAATTACTTTGCCATAAGTTTAATTTGGTTAATTATGCATGTAGTCTCTTTCTTGAAGCAAACTGGAGAATATAATTTTGAATTATAATTCTCTCTCTCTCTCTCTCTCTCTCTCTCTCTCTCTGTGTGTGTGTGTGTGTGTGTGTGTGTGTGTGTGTGTGTGTGTGTGTGTGTGTGTAATGATTCTCCCATGTTATCTTGTGAACAGAATGATTAGGATAATTAGAGTAATTTTGTTTGGATTCCAATTAGATTAAAATATATCGTTAGAAATGTAAAAATTTAAGATGAGTTCGTAAATAATCCATCTTGTCCAAAGGGAGTGAAAATGGTGGGACGGGGAATTTCATTTCGCTGTAACGTCAATAATATTAAAGAGAGAAAAATAAATCCAATTAGCAAAAATAGAGCCTTATTAAGACGAAAAATTTTCGTACAAGTTTATCTATAACTGCAATATCTTAGAACTTAGGGACGGAAAAGTGATTTGCAAGCCCTAACTTAGACTGTTTCTAATAATAAAAAGTAACTTAGATGTGAAGGAATTTACAATTTACCTTTGCTTTTCAGTTTGCTGAGATTACCGGTTTTTTTTCCGAAAAATGATTGTTTGTGCTTGAGACATTTAATTTAAAAGAACTTCTATCTACTGTGCAGTCAGAAATAAAAAAAAAAAATTTAATTAACAAAAAGATATCGAATGAATGTGGAGACATTGAGAAAAAAAGAAGCATGAGAATTTTAAATACGTATGTCAAACTTATAATTTCCCAGAGTATATTTTCTTAAGCATAGCTCCAGTACCAACTTGCCTAGGTCTGACGCAATACAAATGACAGTGTTTAGTGCATTTATTCTATTTATTCAGTGTATTTATTCTACGCTACTATGTTTTAGTTTTGTTATATTAACATCCCGTTGTAAAGCAACACTAGAGCTATTTTGAAACGCCCGCGCAATTCTGAACCGCGGTCAGATGACGAGGAAGACACCTGAGCTGGCACCCCCTTCCTCCAAACTTCCACATGACACCAGCGGCAGGGCGTATGCTTTTATGGTAATATTGTTGCTTGCTGAAGACTGGTGCCACGCTAATGGAAAAGAGTAATTCCTAATTTTTTCCAGTCTTCTAATTACATTGCACTTCCAGTTTTCGCTATTTCTGGTAATTTTGTCGCTTAATTAAATCACAGTCTTTAGAAAACGTGTGATGATTATAGACTTATGAAATTTTCGCATCGATTTTATAATGTCTAAGAATATTTAGTTCAGCTTATAAGTTAAACAAGCGAGAGTAATCTTCCTTCAATTTTCTTGCATAATCTTCAGTAGTCTTATCATGTCAGCGCACCCCTTATAAGGATTTATACAATAGTCAGGAAAATTTTTTTTGGTGTGAATTTAGAATTTTCACTGAATCTATCATCCTTTTTCAATTTTCGCTTTTATTTTTGGTGGGCGTCTCCCTCATAGATGTTAAATCTGTGTGTTGAATTTTATTTATTAAACTTTCTTCGTTTTTCAATAATTGTTTAGTTTTAGTTTAGTTATATTAACTTCCCGTTTCAAAGCAACACGAGGGCTATTTTGGGACGGACCTCGTAATTTTGAACCACGGTCAGATGACGAGGACGACACCTGAACTGGCACCCCCCTCTGCACACCACGCCACACCAGCGGTAGGACTTTGGCCTGACAGATTTAACGTGCAAGAGACCCCCTCACACGACGGATCTTCGGTGGAATCGAGTCTCGAACCTGAAACCCTTCGGTTCGAGGCCGAGACTTTACCACCAGACCACCGCGGCCCGCGTCAATAATTGTGTTAATTTAAATTTGAACTACAGCACAGACGGATTTTCTCCTTAAAGATTTTACACATATTAAGACTACATATCAAATTTCAAGCCTTTAACTCAAAACGTTTTTTTAGTTATCGTTATCCTATACAGACGAACGGATATTTTCTGAAAACGTGTTTCTCGAACTCAGGGAGGTCTAAAACTTGGAAATCCGTAATTATTGATTTTAAAAGTTATTATTGATTTCTTGTAATTATTGATTTTAAAAGTTATAAAGAAATATTTTTTAATCATTAGCTTAAAATGCAAACGATTTTCCAATTTGTAGAGCAATACTGATGGCAAATAATTAAAAAAAAACATATATTTGTTTTTCGAATGCTTGATCGTAATGTCATTCTGGCTTTGTGATTTAAATGAAATAAAAAAAAATAACTTAATGGAACTCGCTATAATAAAAATAGCTGAGTCATCATGAGTGAAAGTCGTAAATAGATAACATTGTGTTGAGAAAATGTCGCAATTCTGTGGAATTGATGGATTGTAGACTGGTCTCCTCCACTGATTGTGGAGGAGATATGCAAGGATCACATGTAGGCGCCTGCTATCCTTACTAAATAAACTGGGACAAACATAATTTATTTTCTTAAGATGCCTTAGAATCGCGAGTGAAGGTCAAAAGAGTCGTCACTGCACGTGACAATCGAACTTTGAGCTTCACGTGTTAGTGATTTTGATCTCCAAGTTTTTTTTTTTTTTCTAATTCTCTAGACTCAGAAACTTTCACACGAGAAGGGTGGAGGGAATTAAATAATTATGCTTAATTTTTTTCGCCGTCGATGGAAAAGCATTATCATTAAAAGAATACATTTTTCTAAGAAGGACTTGCTATTATTTTTTTTAATTGAAAAAACTATTCTTTTAAGAAGGTTTTGGTTGCCTCATCAAAATAAACGAAAGCAAAACCAATGTAAATCATATATTACATGAACAAGTCTAATTTTTTTTTCTTATAAATTATCATTTTATATGAAAAGTTAGATTTACTAATTTTCCTCACTATATTCTAAATTCCCAAATCTATCTTCGAAATAATTTCAAATTTTAAAGAATTATCATTATTTATATTTATTCCTTTATAAAATTACTTGCAGGTACCCGGCGCATTGCTCCAGCCGAAAAAATAATATTAAGAGCAAACAATCAATAATTTGGCAATGTTTTATCGAAATAGGATGAACAGTACGACAGTAAATAAAATATGAACAAATATCTTTTTATATATTTTAGATTTGTGTATTCTTTTAGAATTGTAAAGCCTGGTGTTCTTTAAGAATATTAATGAAAGGAATTATTTATTGTACCTCTTGATTCGTTTCAAATTCGTACGGAATTCTCAAATTTAATTTTAGAAAATATGATTAAAGTATTTTCTTTCAAAATTGATTAAACAGAGAAAATATACCATAAAATTGTTAACATAGTTGAAAAGATAATTTTTGAAAATTAAGATGGTGCAAAATTATTTGAACTACAATATTTGTAGGTGTTATTGCGAAAAACGCTAAAATTTAATTAAAATTTAAAAAACCATGCGTCAGTCTCTCCAAAACTTATTCCTGTGATCTGTAATAAAGATGTTACCTGTGAGAATGACTTGCATGACATTTGCATCTATAGCTACAAAATAATAACTTTTAACTTGAATTTAGCATTTCTACAGAACCTATTGTCTCCTCGGCAAGTTAGTTAGAGATCAATAATTGGTAAATAGATGTGATTGAGATCCAAATTATTATTTTTTTTTAATTTTAGATAAATGTACTATGCCTATAACTATCTCGTAGATGTAAGCAATAATCTGACCAAGTTTCATCGCAATCGGATGAATGGTTTAGGAAGGCATAAGCGACATACAGACAAATAATTATTTTTATTTATATCTAATACTATAATACGAGGAATGGTTGCCAAGTCGAAAATCGCCCCAGAATTAATAAACTCCGGTAAACTTGGGGGTCTGGGGTTTTTGGCCACGAGGAATCGATTGGAGCCGGGTTTGAAGCGCTACGGTCGAGCAGTTTGGAGCTACAGATAGGATATTTTCAAACTTTATTAGTTCGCCATAATGGCTACTTAAATTTTCAATCGGTAACCGGCTGCCATCTATAGCCAATATGGCGAACTAATAAAGTTTTATGTTTATGCTGTTATAGGTTTATAATATGTTTCTTATGTATGTATATATGTTTGGTTTTTCTAAATAAATTTGTCAAAAATATTGAACTTCAACACACTTCAATCTTTACCTTTACTTTACCTTTGTATAGAATAGTTCCCTTTCCAAACTCTAACTTTGTTTAGAATAGTTTACAGTGGTGCACTTTAACCGGTTATCTTTTCACCAATGGTTTCACAAATTTTCTTATGGCATGTATTGTTTTGATAAATCACAATTGAAAATTTAAATCTTCGAGTTAGCTTCGATACCTGTTTTCTCCGAGCGGAGCTCGGTCACCCGCTGGTAAAATAAATAAGACATAAAATTAATAATAATCAGATATAAAAAAATCTCCTAATTAATTTCATAAAATATTTATCCCTACAGTGCATCGCGTAACCAAATGGCTACACATTTTTAATATCATTTTATAACCTTTGCGTGACTGTTTCAAACGGCCATAGTGAGTGTTTGGAACTTAACATGGCGGAACGAAGAACAGTATGATCCTTGCAAGAGAGGCAAGAGGACATGTTTTCGGGATTTACGCAAGACAGGACTAACAAGCACACACCTTATACAGAACAACTTTTCATCTCATTATAATTATAATCCCAATGTACGAACCTAATTAGTCTTAGGGAATCAGTCAATTAGGGATGCGAACCTAATTTGTCTTCGCCATCTGTTATCCAAAAGAGAATATAGCGTAATGCAATTGCAACAACATAAGAAATTTTTATTAAAATTCAACTAATATTTTAGATATATCAACAGATCATTAAATGCGGTTAATCTTAAATATTTTTTCAAATTTTAATTTTTTCGTATACGAAGTATACAAAATACGAAAAATACAAAACTCCATGTCTCATTGAATATCAAAAACACATCTTTAGAACTGCTTGTTTTTCTCATATTCAAAGACCATTTCGCATACATTATGATGGGTTTAATTCGTGAAAATAAGGATGAAATAAAAGATTAAATGAAGACATATTTATTTTTAACAAGGAAGTATTATTCGCGGATATAGAAAGCGTAAAAACTGTGGATAACTCGTGATGATGTGGGAGAACAATTCTAATAAATAATAAAATACTTTGGAGCAGTTTTTATTCACTGTAAGAAGTCTAAACATTAAGTTCCGATGAATAAATGAGAAATTTCTGCTCTTAAAATTTGATAATTAGTTTTTTTTAATTAAATTTTTGCCACTTCAACCAGCCATATAAGCAAATAATATGCAATTTTGAATTTAAATAAAATAGCATGGTAAGAAATGACACATTCACATGTGGAAAAAAATTAAATTTAAAAACAGTTAATGGAGCTAAAATCAAGGTAGAAGAATTCTGTAAATGCTGTCATCTCTTCGCAACTTGCCCCTCAGCAGGTTAAAATCGTGAAAAAGTGGTAGTCAAAGGATATTGAATACCATAATTAAAAATAGTTCACTGTCTCTGAAAACAATAATTAAAAAAATACTTTGAAAAAGAAAGATAAAATTTGCTATATGGGTTTTAAAACAAATTTGTGGATTTCTAAAAAATTTCTGAACGAAATCGTCTTTGATCATATCTGCCAGTTGTCCGACTATAAGTTAACAACAATAATTACAAGGTGACGAGATTCGTATAGATAAAACCCAGGTACAAAGATATACACAGATGTGAAATCAAAAGTATAGACTTTAATCAAATTTTGAACTTCATATATTAAAAAATGTTTTACTCTTTGTCAGTTTTCACATTCTAATACACGTAAATACTATAACTCAATAATACTATAAGTTAAATAAATAACTTTTAATATGTGATTTTATTGCTACATTTGTAGTTCTGTGTCAAATTTTGATGTCAGTTGTTCAGCAAAAAATGTCCTATTTACACATTCGGTGTAAAAATACATTCACAAATTTCAGAAAAATTACTTCCAACGGTTCTGATCATTATACTGTGTTACATTCATAATCGAGTGGAAAGACTTATTTGGCGGTTATATAGTATATTTGTTTTAGGCTTCATGTTTTTCATTATAAATATTAATATGATATTTTAAAAAAGTTTGTTTACATTCCAATTTCATAACTAAGCCCGAATGTGTTTATTTACTTGGAAAGTAAAAAAACACGTTATGCAAATATGTTCTTTGCTCTCTGTATCTTATCTTGTTTGTTTTCTAAAGTAAAAATATTTAAAGTATTTTCAGTCTCAAAAAAGAAGTATGTTTGTGTTTTCCTTTTATTTATTTCTTTTCTTTCTTTCTTTTTTTTTGGGGGGGGGGACAAACCATAAAAAAATTAAAAAGGAAATCTACGTCCTCAAACGTTGTTATTATGTGAGAGCATTATTATATTTTTACTTAAATCATAACCCAGTTTAAACCGGTTTGAAATAATCAAGAAACCCTCTATAGGTTTCTCTTTATATGTATATATAATAATAATAATATTTTTAAACCATCATTTTCTATTTTTCTAGCAGGCAAACAAAGTTTTGGAGCTCGACCGATTTTGAGATAGAAATAATAATAATAATAATAACCATCGTTTTACTAAATATCGATGTATGCGTGATCTAACAATCATGTGATGGCTTCCAACCGATTTAAGCTGGTTACTGACTTAAGACAATTTGTAAGAATGCGGATAATGAATAATTTAGAAATTAAGTTGTACAGTTAGCTGGTTTTAGTTTAGTTTAGTTATATTAAGGTTCCGTTTTAAAGCAACACGAGGGCTATTTTGGGACGGACCTCGTAATTTTGAACCAAGATCAGATGACGAGGACGACACCTGAACTGGCAACCCCCTTCTCCACACCACACCAGCGGGAGAACGTTTGGCCCGACAGATTTAACGTGAAAGAGACCCCCTCACACGACGGTTCTTCGGTAGAATCGAGTGTCGAACCTGAAACCCTTCAGTTCCGAACCCGAGACCTTACCACCAGGCCATCGCGGCTCCAGTTAGCTGGCAATAAATCTCAAAAGGTGACAGCATTCTGCATTATTTTCTAATAACCCTAAAAGCGAAAAATGGATGCCTCAAAAGCGATAAATCACCAGTATGTTGCCTGCGCATTTTAAAGCTTCAACAGTTTTTTGCTTACGCATTTTGAAGCTTCGGTAGTTTGTTTCTTACGCAATTTGAGGTTTAAAAGACCTCAAACGAAAGCAATATCATATTCAAACATGGCAAAAAAAAAAAAAAAATACCACCAACATTATAAGTTATAAACATCATCTTCCTTCCTATTTTCTCATTATTACTGCATTGAACCTTTAATATATTTAAATCGGTTACAACTGTCGGTTTAAATCTTCAAACCCTTTTTTCTACAAAATTGTTAACAGAAACTAGAAAATACTTTGTTAATAATTTATTTTTAACTAGCGACTTTCCACTGCTCTCCTATATTACTGGCTGAGATTAAAGCATGTTAAACATTTCAATTAAATGTTTTGTGCAACTTGCCTTTAATGGCTTCCTTAGCAAAAAAACTTCAATATTTTTAATTTGATAGACAGTGAATTCGTACGATTTCTGTAGAATTACACCAGTTTGTTATTTGCTCTAAATAAGGGGTAAAATGTTATAATTTTAATCCAAAATATCACCTAAAATTTAAACTTAAAATATTCTGAAATTAAGCTTTATTTTTTTAAAAAAAATTCCAACATTTTTTAAAAAGCAAACCTTAAAGAGAAATCTATTAAACAATGGAATTTAGTTGTATCTTCATATTTTCATTTACAGCAATATAAAACAAATTCGTAATAAAATATTTGTAGCAACGATTTGTTTATTGTAAACGATTTTAAGTTTTTAGACAGTGGAATATATTGTTGTAAAATTTACTTAAATTATTTTTAATTTATTAATTATAATGGAGAAAAAAATTATTTAAATAAATTCGATATCATTGAAACGCTAATCTTTTTATCATGTGAGAACATGACGTTGTTTTGGTTAGGGGTTTTTTAATAATTGAAGCACGAAATCTCTTTGAAAGTGAATAAAGCATAAATGGCAATATTCACCAACATCTTTTAATCGCATATATTTCTTTACCCGCTTTTACCAGCATTCATTATTATTATATATACTTCTTTGAAAGCAGATGCGTTTTTAAACGGTTGATCTATTTTTACAGCATTGCTTTAATTCTACATATGCTTTTTTGACAGCAGATGAGTTTCTAAAAAGTTGAACTATGACATCATAGCTGTTATTTCCATGGAATGTAATTTTTTTCGGAAGTAATTAAATAATTTAATTTTTATAATACATTTTTTTTTTTAAACTTCACTCGCGTTTGATAACAGTTGTTAAACGGTATTTTCTCTTTTCCTCAATGGGGTCGACCAGATGACGCTGATGATACTAATATTTTGTCTCATTTCCCAACTTCTTCACCATTTTACCATTAAAAAAGTTAATATAATGTAGATTAACATAAACAAGATACAGAGAATCTTCTGAATGAATAATTTGAGGACTCTTATACAGGATTTATGAACAATTATTGGTGAAAGTTCAATTGAATCGGATATATCGAACTTACTCTCATGATACTAATCTTTTAATTGCAAAATCTTAGATTCATTCTCAACCAATGACCTTTCCACATTATTAATGGTCCTACTGCAAATCAAAAAAATCTAGGCAATAAATCAGAAGTTCTTGTTCGGTCTTGTTAGAAACGTTTAGGTAACGATCTCATTATAATTCGGATTTACGATGTTTGTCACTAACAAATATTGCAATGAAATACAACAAATTATTCGATTTCAATCCTTATCGTTACATAATATTAATTAATTTTCCAGATTATAAAATGAACCTAATATTTCAGTTTCGAAAAAAATGAATAAAGCATCTGACTTTAAAAATTTATATTGAACTTCTATATCTACTCCAAATAAATGAATGATTCGTTAATATATTTATCACATTATTAGCGGATTTTAAAGGAATACGAAGAACAAACTTCGTCATTTTGAGTCAAGGCTTATTTTTCAAGAATATACTCCAAATTATCTGACGAATTAATTATATTATTAAAAAAGAGACTGTATAATTAATTTCGATCCCACTAAATGAAGCCTTTATCTGCTTGAATATTTCACTGATAAGGGCATCGAATTACAAAAATCTTGATATTCAAATCCGTAATCAAGATAGAGGTAGAGATTAATTTTAAAGATAACAAGCGAGACTTGTCTCTCCAAAATTTCATCACATATTCTCTAATAAACTGATCACTGTAGAGGACACCTTACATTGCAATGGCGTATAACAGCTACGCAATATTAAATTTTGGCGTAGTTTAGCAATTTTACTGGATCTATCGTGCCATTCTTGGCGAGTTATTCGGTGATCAATCTCTGGCGTGAATTAATAATATCCAAAAATTGAATTTGTGTTATAGAAATGCGTCGGTTAACTGATTGAAACAAAAATTTGACACAAAACTGCACTTATGTTCATGAAATAACATACCAAATTTTATATATTTAAGTCCTTGCGTTGTTGAATTATCATTTTTACATGTTTATGAAGTTGCAGACCAACATAAAGTTACACCTAATTGACTCAAAATTTAGAAGGCGTCTACCCTATAGATGTTAAATATGTGTACTGAGTTTTATTTGTCTATTTCTCTTCGTTTTATAATTTTCGTGTTAACTTATATTCGAACAACTAGACAGACAGAGTTCCATAGAATGGATTTTTCTTAAAATTTAATAGAAATCTTTAAATTCGATATAAAGACCGTTTACTAAATTTCAGACCGTTCAACAATTTTCTTTGTCATAGATAGGCAGACGAACATTTCCTAAAAATGGTGTTTTTCGAATTCAGGGAGGTCTAAAACACGAGGATTCTATTCTTATTCCATATTACGTACATGGGAAAGTAAACATTACTGGAATTTTTTAAATATCACATGCTTCTTTCATATTTTTACATGAAACAGAAACGTGAAATATATGAAAATTATGCATGCATACAAATTACAAATGTAACACGCAACAACATTTTTCAAATAAAAATCTAATTTAGGAAATTAAATAGCTAAGCAGTTCAAGTGTCAAATATGTATGTTCAGGTCAATACACAGTTTTGATTTGCAATTAAATGGGGATTGCAACTATTAGATATTCTAATAAAGATTAAAATTTGAGCCATTACTACTTTATAATTAATATTTGAATTACAACTGGCTTTTAGAACGAATGCATTTGTGAGATGTGAGACTAGAAATGTATATGTTTGCAACTTTAAAAAATTGAGAAAAAGTGATTTTTTTTTCTTGCTTATTTAAAACTCATGTGGCATAATTGTCTTCTCAAAGAAATGCGGTTTCTATAAGATCAATATGCAATAGCTTAGATTCAGTATTGATTTGCTGTTAAACCAAGGCTGATTTTACATATCATGTTTCAACAATATTAATTTGCATTAGTTCAGATTCATTCTTGATTTACATTTAAAACTAGATTGCTACCTGACTTCATGTATTTATGCGCTTTGCATAAGTAAAAATTTAAGTACAACTTCCTTTTCAAAAATGTGTAGAGCTAAGCAATCGAACTGAAATCGTAAATAACCCGCAGTTTAGAAATTTTCCATTGACATGGGACTTATCGCCACTTGTTCAAACACCTGATCATCTGGTTAGTATTTTAATTCAAATAAATTAGACCTCCTCTAAGTATGCATGCAGTATTTATTGTTCAATGCACACTTAAATCGAAACTGTGGTTAGTCTTAATTTAACTGACAAAAGTGATATTTTCATCACGGAATGTCAGGCCAGTGTTAATAATCTGTGAGTAAATTTAAAACGCAAATCATATTTCGAAACAGGCAAGTTTAGTTTTATAACCAAGTTATAAAATTATTAATATTCCCAGCATAAAAAAAATCAATGACTTTGAACTTTTCTCTTTGAGGTTAAGGCCTTCCTCTTTTTCTAGAGAAATTATTCAGCATTTTTATTTCAAAGCTACAAAAAATAAAGTTATTTTCATTCACTTTCGATCATTAATCTGTTATCGAATCACGTGAAATCTAAGCTAGACGAAATTCGTAAGTAGATCTTACACGTGACTTGCTGATGCCATCCGTTATGTTGCATGACAAAGAAGTTCTTCATTAATAAATATAAAAATGTCAACACCGTTTTGCCGATATCAATTGATTAATATCCGCCATGTGTGTGAGCGTAATATACTCCTACATCAAATCAGATCAATAAACATTTCCTTTTCAAAACAACTTTTTCTTTCTTTTTTTTTTTTTTACTTCCCTATTTCATTTGGGAACTCTGAACCAAAAGTTCGCAGTGGACTTTATCGGGAAGAACGTCATTTAGTTATCAAGTATGGCAACGTATAAACTCGTATGATGAGAAGATTGCCACTCTTGAATTTTGCAAACCGAACTCTGATTGGATGACGTTATGGGTCATTGAAGATTATTGGTTATCGCAACGATAAATAACCTTTCACCTTTCTTTCAAAATAAAAGCTGAAACACGAGGATTGTAGCCGCAGTTAACTGGTAACGGAAGCTTCCTCTAAGTTAAAAGTGTTTTTCTGTAACTTAAAAAAAAATCTACGAACATGTTTTTGAAAAGTTGCATTTTCCTCCTGGTGATTGCTTATGCTTCAGCAGATTATATAACTACTTATGATTGTAAGTACTATATTTTTATATATGTATAACAGTATTCAGTATTGCGAATATAATATGAAACTGGATTCATTTTAGTTGATCTTAAAAACATATACTACCTCCAAACATAATTTTTTTCAACCTATGCATCTTGGAGAAATCAACAGTTCTTACTAATCCTGATGATTTCTGTCACACATGTAATTCAAATCAAGAAAATGCAGTGGCAAGTTTTAAATAGCCAAAGGTTGCTAGAACTATTAATTAATAATTAAATAAATACCTAGTATTTTTCAGCTTTACCCACCAAATATATTGTAAAAATTTCTACGAGATATTTTAATACTTAAAAAAACGCTTTTTAGTATTCAAAAAGGAAAGTCACATTTTTTAACTACGAATTTTAATCTAAAAATCTCATTTGAGGAAGTCTCCCACATTTTTTTTGTTTATAATGAAACCCAAATTATATTGTCTCGTCAAAACATTAATTGGTTTGTTTTTTCCTAAACTATAATTCGGATTTCATAAAGAATGGCTGTCTTTGAACCATTTTAAATCCGTAGTAAAATCTCTCCTCGGATTTTATTTCAAACAAGCTGACATTTACGCTCTTTTAATTTGTCCACGCATTGACTATAATTGTCAGTCTATTAAGTTCGTATATTCTTTTAATTAGTTAATTTTTAATGAAATGGAATGAAGGTGAAATACTTGATTTGAAAATTAACTACCAGTGAAGCTAATACTTGAAGCGGATATGCCAAAAGTGATTAATATAAAAACGATATCGAAAAAAAACCGATTTCCCATTGTCTGCAAATAAGTGAATAATACTAAGATGTTCACAGTGTAAAAAGGAAAGATGCATCAATTTAATGCTACGTTTTGCTAAAGAATTTTGTATAGACTGGTCTTCAAATTGACAAATTTTTCGCCAAAATTAAGCTGACATTACCTTACCAACAAGCGCAGACTTGTTAAGTCTGATGTAAAATTGGGCCAGATATCCCTTGTAAAGCTCAAATTAGGCTTCCTTACTTTGTTTTCTCTTAATATTTGCAGGAATGTGAAGAATGAATATTTAATAATTTTCTTTTAATATACAAAGTTCAATAAGCTGCATTAATTGTTCCAACCCGTGACTAGAAAAAATTATTGTAGCTAACGGATTGTATGTTTTGACTGACTTATACAACATTTATTAAATGTTCCTTTTATTGCTAAAAACTGACCATATGATTTCTCTTTATTTATTACATTTATTAGATTAAGACAATCTAACTTTTATCTGAACAAAATAAATGGACTAATATTTTAATAAAACGGTTTTAAAACGTTTGATTAGATTAAAAACAATGCTTGAAATTACTTTCTTATAATTAACAGATGGTCTTGTTACCCAAATTCATTTCTAGTTTGTTTTTAAAAAATATCATTAATCACTTTGTGAAATAATAAAGTCATACTTAAAAATATGACAGCAACATTACCTGTTTTTAACTTACAAGAACAATTTTGCAGCAGAAGAAAATGTATGAAAGCATCGCCAAATTAGAAACTTGCTTCAGTGATTAACATGCAAAGTGTAGTAACCTAATTAATTTTTGTTGCTTCTTTAGTTATTTCAATTCCTGATCGTTGATATGCAATTCTAAGATGACGACGTTAGAAGTTTGGCCGAGTTTCTAACATTCTACCGGTATTAACAAAAAAAAAAAAAAAAAAAAAAAAAACCGATGCTGTATATTTCTGTTTTATCTATTCGACTTCTGTTGAGAGATTTGAAAATCTCCATAAACTTTTTCCTTGAATCAAGAAATTTGGAAACGGCTTCTAATGAAATTATTTTTAATTCATTATTGATCTTCGTAAAGTTGTTAGTTTGTTTTCCTGTAAATAATCTTTTGTATTATGAATTTTTGGGTCGATCCTATTTTAGCCCACCTCTGATGCCAGTTTAAAAACTCGCCAAATTATCAGCGATAATGATTTTAAAATGGCAACCCTGACATCATTTAAAGAGAAATGCGGCAACCCTACGGAACCTCATTGGTTGATTTAAACTCCGTTAGAAAACTATTTAATCTTACTGGTACTTTCGATTACTTTCAAATACTTTCAATTTGGCGTGATTTTGAAAAATTGGCGAAATTTTGAAAAAGTTGCCAGAGGTGGGCTAAAATAGGATTTTACGGAATTTTTTTGTACCATGAAACAACTTAAATATCTTCCGAATTTTTTAATTAAATAATGCAGTTGAAGCCTATTCATTAGAATTCGATCCTTTTAAAATTAAATATAAGTTCAGGATACTAAGAAAAAGAATTGAAACTTAAATTGGGGGATCTTGTCACCAAAAGATGCCAAATCTCTATTGCTTTAACAAAGCAAGATGGTGGCTTATATTAAAAACAAAGTGAGAATAGAAGTTAAAGAATTGTTATTTAAAGTTCAATTTTTCTCTTGGTTGATATTTTGATTGTGTAGTTAAAATCATTTTAAATTTAATTTTTAAACTTTAAAATTTCGTAGTAGCACAATCTTTAAAGAGGACAACTAATGGCTGCTCTGATTTTTGGAAGGAACAAATTTTTCTACTTCTGCGATTGCGTTATTTGAAAAATTCGTAAAACAGAAGGATTCTATTTAAAATGCCCTACGATTGGAATGTTCTTTTAAGGCGGAAATTAAATCTAATAGTCTCGGGAATTTAAGAAATTAATTCTGAGAAAATCAAGAATTTTATTTGGTGTTCGACTGCGTAGTCGAACTAATTCAAATATTGATCGACTCCTGACCGTTAATGAAATAACGTTACAAATTCCCATTTGTAACTATGAATATTTTCTTTTTTTTTAAAAAAAAGGTTTTATAATTTAAATCATCCGATTTTGTATAAGTATAGATAAGTAAGATTCATATATAATTTAATATAACAAGTTGTGATAAAAAAAGTCATTTTTTTTACTTTCTAGTATAAAGTGTTGTAAACGTAAAAAAAAAAAAAAAACCCCTCTAGAATTGTCGAATCTCCACGTTTTAGACTTCCTGAATTCGGGAAACGCTTTATGAAATTTGTCTCAAAGGATTGTACTTTTGAGCTTGACAGATATTTTGTATAGTCTTTATACCAAATTTGTATATTTCTATCAAAGTTTTGAGTAAAACCCAATCGGAGATCAAACGATCTTTCAGTCTGTACTTTCAAAAAGTGTAAACTTGATAGCTCAAAGGTTTTGATTTAAATATCAAATTACATTCTGGATTTTGACTACAAGTGTAGTAAAGTTTCAAACAGTTGCAAAAAAAAAAAAATGGTGTAGAATTCAAACTCGATTTTTAGGTGTTAATATATTATGGATTAATCTCCAAAAATGCCCTAAGATCATGCTAAATTCGGTAAAAATACAGTTACTCTAATTATGTTTCAATAACTATTGAGCACTAATGTCATGCAAGGCATAACTTATCAGAGTGATTTTTTTGAGGGGAAAGGGAATTTCTCATTTTATTTTGTTAATCATTTTTAAATTTGTCTTGTATCTTTTTATATGCGATATACTGAAGTTTGTAGTGATTAAACATTTTGATATTCAGTTTGACAATTTCCTATTCAAAACTTCTCGTATAAAGATTCAAATGTCGATTATTTATATATTTTAATTTTGTAAAGTTTTATTGAATTAAGAGGTTCCCAAGATTTTCATCGTCTAGAAAGCTTAATTTGGCCCTTTTGAAACGATAACCTATCTTGTTTTCCGGATTCCATTGCCCAAATAACGGTCTATTCACATTTGACGTTACCGCCCACTGGTAATTCTATAGAAACTTGATTTGTTGTGTTCTATCTAATCTACTTCAATTTATTGGTATTCAAAGGTTTGTTTTTGCGCCATAAAAAAAACTCAAACTCAGTTCGTTGGAATAGAACCGACGCATTCTTTACTCGAACTCTTAAGTAAAATATCGGGTAAATTTAATATTTGAACATAAAATAATTTTGGTTAATAATTTTTAGTTTGGCTATCATTTATTCCCCGGGATGCAACTGCCGTATTTTTTGTTTGCTGTTGAATTATCAATCTTGTTCTAAAGCTTGTCATTAAAACATTGCTTATACTTAAAATTGGAAGCCATGGCTTTTCAGCACGCATTTGATTTTAATGGCATATATTTTCTGGTCTTATTCTTTGCACATGCACTTTATTCTATTCTGTACAAAATATCATCTTCTTAGTAGTTTCAAAATATCTTCAGTAGTTTGTTACAAAAATATTTCACGAGTAATTTTAAGAACCTCGGGAACTGAATTTTAATACGAGGGAAAAGCAAAACTTCAGTTCATAAAACGTGGTAGAAATAAACCCTTTTGCAGTTATTTTTGGTATTTAATTGTTGAATTATAATAGAGTAGGTCAATCTAATCTTTGTCTAGCAACAAAAGTTTTCTAAATTTTCTTGTTTTAAAATCTTTTGCGTTTATTTTAAAAAAACTAATTGCGCAATAATGAGACTGGGAATTCGAAATTGTATCTTTAAGTAATATTAAAAGTATAGAAATATTTCTTGAGAAATTTAGTGATTCTACAGTATGAAAAAAAATGGTAACATTCTGTAAATTTCTATTAAGTATGTCGTTTGCATATTGAGATCACGATCTGACCTCAGTTCGTCTAAATTGTGTAAAATTTAGTTGCATTTAACACATAGCAGCATTTTGTGGGGGGGGGGACAAAACTACAGGGTCTTTTATTTATATCAAGACTGTTTCTGTAATTCGAAATAATATAAATATAGATACTATATAGAGCGAATAAAAATATTAAGATTGTCGAAAATTAGAAACTTAAGCAAATATCGTACATTTTAGTACTATCAAAGTATAATAAACTTTCCATATTGAATAATGTACCATTTAAAATCTTAACACAAGCGTTAAAAAGAAATTTCTTATAAAGTGTTGCAACTTTTCTTAAATTTTCAGCATTAGGTTGAAACCAAAAATCATACTTGTTAGATGTTGCTCAGCTTCGACGAAATCTCATTTCCCATGCTCATCAATCATTGACGTTTCTCGTGCGTAAAAAAGATTAATCGATATTCGTATCAAAAGATAGCAGTTGGTTTGTTTACATTTTCCTATAGTTAGTGTTTTGAAATGTCTGATCTTTTCAAACTTTAACTGTGCGAAAATTAAGTATTTACTGATGCCTTATCACTCCTGTCAAAAGTTTATCCCGTCTTTCTAGGGAACTAGTCGATAAGTCTTTAATTGAAATATCTTGTAACTCTTGATTGGGAACTCTAAATATCAGATATAGAAATCCAAAGTCTGATCGTGGTGAATTTTATCAGATATGACCCCAGTTTTGTTTAAATTCTAGCAAATCGCCTGTCCATTATATAATTCTCCATAATTGGTTCTGTGAATTTTCCTGCGATAGCTCGTATTTTCCCACTAATTTATCCCATTCAAGAATTTATAAGAAGTGCAAGATGTATTTTTAGCTGATGGCAAAAACTTTCATTTGAAGCTTGTCATACTCTTTTAATCGATGTAGATTTGATTATGACTAAGATAATGCAGGTTCGTCATTCATTTTGAATTATTTTGAGGCGACCTCCTTCTAAATGCAACTGTCAATCTTTTATTACAACTCTAAAAGCTGTTTTCCATTTTTCGCCAAACTCGTGGGAGTTTGGCGAGTTTTTGGGCGATGCTAGCATATTTTGATATGCTTGAAAAAAATGTGCATTAATATTGAATTTTGTCGTAGACTGCTTCCTTTTAAAACTTGGGAGCTTTTGGGTGCAACCAAGATCATCGTAGAAAAAAGCAGTGCACGTATTTGATTTTGTACAGAAATCTAACAAAGCGACGGCAATGCATTCACATTACACTGGATCAATTCGAAACGAGAACTTTTCTCGTTTGGAGCTACTAAAAAGCAGATAAATGAAAAACAAGATTTATTTTTGTCCTAGTAATTTAAAAAGACGATATTCAGCCGTTGAGGGTAAGTATGATATAGTGTTTTATTGGCGCAAGGTTAAATTTAGGACAAGTTACGTCATCCACAAAAAAGCGGTTGAGGGAAAACTAGTGTAGTAATTACTGGATTTTTAACATGCTTGGGAGAAATTATGAAGCGGATAAATTAATCATGGTGTACGTGGTTTACTTTGTAAAACATAGCAACTACCTGGAAGCTTTCTCATCAATACGGAAAAAAATCCCTCTCGCCCTGCATAAACTTCTGTACCTTGGATAAAGCCCTCATTTGCATAAGTTAATACGTATTTTCCGATTTCAACACTTGAGTAGGAGACTTTTAGTAAAGATAACAGTATTTTGATATTAAATGAAACCATTCACTAATATCTACAAAAGTCTATTAACGTGCGAGCCTTGGATATTAATCGCCGAAACATAATGCAAATACTAGAAATCCGAATATGAATTTTGGACTTTTTTCCCCTTCTCAGATTAAAATTTGACAGAACAATTATAATTGCGGAATAGCATGGAAAATTTCACCAATCATTGTATTTTCGAATTATCTCGTTTATATGTATGCAAAATAAAGTCGAAAATGGTCAAACTTCAGACAGATGACACTCAAAATCTAACGTCTACACTTTTAGATGGGAAATTATTCATCAAATCGTGCATAGCTTCAAGAAATTTGTAATGATCACATTCACTTGGACATGGCTATTCCGAAGTGGCTTTCGGTCAGCACTTTATAAAAATGTACAAATTTGGTATGAAGAACATAGAATAAATTTAATTTATAAAACTCATTGCATGTTTTAATTGCCGCTATTAAACACGACTGGAGATGCAATTCTAAAAATATTTTTTTTTAAAGTTCAGGATGGTCTGAAACGTGAAAATTTGTAAATTCGAATTTTCGTATTTGAATTTTTTTACTAACGTTCAAAAAGTTAAGATCAAAAATTAAAATATTAAAATTTTCTCGAATTATTAATTTCAGGTTTTTACAGTGCTAAAATGCATCATCAAAATTTGGTATTTGTCTTTTCAGCATTCTTCCTTATTGTCTGGTTTCTATTATATCCGCGATATCTCCACTTCATTTTGGCTTCCATTTAAACATCGGGCACAATCAACTTTTTTTTTCATTTTTAGAATACTAGTTGAAATCCACGACCATTTTAATATAAAAGAATAATTTATTTCACAAGTATCTTGCTGCTCAAGAAAAACGCACTTATGATCTGCGACTTGGTTAGTTATTGTACAGAACTGCAACTAAGTCGTAAAATGTGGATTTTCAACAAAATTCGATTGATTAAAGTACTTATTTTAATTCCGAAAAGTCCGAAACATCAAGATCGAGTTGAACAATGAAATCAAACGAGATTAACTTTTTTCGTTAGTTTTCTTAATTTTTGCTGAATAAGCGCGACATGGTACGAGACGTTTCTCTTCATCTATGAAATCTCTTGTGTGACAACTGTTATTCCCAAAATTTGTAGCTAATTTGTTTCACTTCGAATTACGGGTTTAATAATTTATTGCACACTAGAATTTGCTTTATTCTATAAATATTTTGATATTTTGTGGGCATTTAAATTGCCATAAATGCTTAATGGTAATCTATCGCACAGCTAAAATATTGTCGTAATTAAAGGTTAACATTTATTAAAATTGAACCAGCCCCGCATATAAATTATGACTGCGATATTTGCGGTTTTGTAGGCCAATATTGCTTACAGATTATTCGTGTTCTTGTCCATGTGCGAATCACTTCTGAGGTTGTAACTATACGTAAAGGATTTTATACACAATATTGGAAAGATCATGATTATTGAATTTAATTGAGCATTTCAGAAATTATTACAAAAGAATCGTGGGAAATAATGGGGCAACATTTGTACTATGGAATAATTGATTCGATTTTCAAAAAGGAAATTTAAGAGCACGAAGGAAAATTTTGGTTCTAAGAGTTCAAATAGATCATTATTTTCAATGTTGGTTAATGTAATGCATGAAGAAAAGTGTTAGCCGTGTCGGTTGATGACTAAAATAGGTTACTATTAGGAGCGCGACCGCAGAAATGTTGCAATCGGAAAATCGCTTTGGATTTCTTGAGTAATCAATGTGCATGCTCACATTGAAGTTTATAAAATTCACTTGAAATAATTAAACTTATAAAAACCTACAATACATTAAAGCAACTATTTATCAAATTGCGAGTTTACAATTTTTTTTTTTTTTTTTTTGTAACTGTGAGAAGGCTTTGTAGTCACTTTGTATTTACTCTGAAATTTTTTTATATACACGTTATGTAACAAGAACTTTTCGTTTGTCAGGTCCCAACACCACTGTCCATTCCAAGGATGTGTTGATGGAAGTTTCAGACTGTGGTGCCAATGACGCCTTCTGTCCCCTGTATCAGGGGAAATCCCACAAAGTTGTCTTCAACTTCGGTAAGTAAGTTTGCAGTAATCCTGGATTAACAGTATTTTCGTTCTGTTCTCGGATAAGGAAACTTTCGGCACATCCATAGATGTGCCAGCAAGTTTAGATCACAGGTAAATGGTACGAATGGAAAAAATGCAAGATGTCTTGTAATTTTTTGAATATTGTTTAATTAAAGTTCCAAATCGAAAATTCAATTATTTCGACAGAAAAGGAACATTAAAATAAAAAAATGAAATGAATAATGCATTTGACAAATAACTTCGGTAAAATCCAACTCTTCCTCTCACTCCTTTGTGGATTAATTTGGACTTAGTAGAAACTCCATATTTAAATTTATAATAAAAATTAACACAAACATCTTAATTCCACACAGTGGTGCTGCTTAGTGCAAAGATTTTTATGCCATTTAATATAAATTCAACTTTGCGGATTAAAGTTGTTTAAACTTGATAAACGTTAGTTATTTTTATAAACGGAAGTCAGTCATGAAGGAACCTATTAACACACCGTATTTGACGATCTTTTAGCACTTAATAGTTAAAATGCGGCCAATATTTCGATAACAGAAAATCGAAAGTATAATTTGGACTTTTTTTTCCCAAACGGTTAAAACCAAAATTTGATACGGAATTGCAATCTTAGTAACGATCATCGCTAGAAAGTCTGTGGTACAAAAGAGTCCTTAGTAATCCATCATCCAAAAGTAGAATCATAAACATGATTAGATTCCTAATTGATCAGGGAGATCTGCTTCAATTAGAGTAACTCTATTTTCCTAGGACACCATTTAATACAGCTCGTACTTTATCCATAACTTGATTTTCATCTCCCTCTCAATATTTTAACTCTTTTGTGCATTCATACTGTATATTACTATGCTCATTCATCCAGTTTCTTGTGCTGAAGAAGTTCTGTCTAGCATTTATCATCACTTGCTATGTTGTATTTTTATGTATTTAGTCATTTTTCTGTATCTTTCAAATTCATTGTTGTGTACTTATTTTTTTTTGTTAATAAAGTCCACCTACATCTATACCAAACTGGAAAGGGGCCCCATGAGCTCTAGAAACGGAGGTATGGTGTGGTGTTAAATGTTAAAATCTTAGTAACGATATCATGTACCAAGTTTATAATTGCAACGCGTTTGTGTTTATGAAAGCTCAGATGGAAATCTCGTCTTTTAGATTTAGTTCTAAATATAGATATTGCATTTTGGATATTATACCTGGGGACCAATTTTATCCTTTCTTGCTCTTGTAGCAATATGTATTTGTATTCTAACCGCTGAGCAGATTTCCTCCATATAGATTCATCTCAAATTTGATAGTTTTCAAGCTGGTTTTGAGACAGTACCAAATTTTATTCCCTTAGAATAAGACGGCTGACCCGAGCTCGATAACAGATAAGTATTTACTGTCTGTATTCAAATGTACAGATTATTTTAAATATTCTAGAATCAACGATTTGTAATATAAAAAAATTAAATATGAATAATATAAAAGCATGGAAGTGCCTTACATTATCTTAATGTCCTTGAACATTAGAGAACTTACTCTAAGGAAACAACTTACTGTTAGCTAATTTGCATCTAAGGCATAGTCAAAAATGGCATTTGTGCCATAAAACTCTAACTGCAATTCTTGCATCTAAAGCGTACTGAAATAGAAAATTAGCATGAGTTTTTCTACAATTTCCAGTTGTTAATATGTTAATTTTATTTGAGTTTATTAACAAAGTAGCTTGTCAATCTTCTAGCTCCATAAAATTCCCAACTAATAATGCATTCTCATTCTATTGAATGCTATGAATTTTAACAAGATGCATTTCATTGGTATTTATATTGGCATTTCTTGCTTTTATATCTAACATTCTGATTTGAGGGGGGGGGGGGTTGTTTTAAAACTTTAAGTGTTCTCAAACGTTTGTTAATATTTGAATTATTTCCATAGTAATGACTAAAAATTACACTGGAAAGATTGACTTCCGAGTATACGGTGTGTTCGAGAAGTTCACCGTTCCCTACAGAGGCAAGTCCGACGCTTTCGACAACGCCACTTACACCGACAGTGGCGAGAAACTGAAGGACGTAGGAATCTTTCTGACCAACCGACCCATCAGGCACGAGTCGGAGTTTGCTGTCTCATCCAACTACCCCAAGGTAAGCAATCCCCAATAACTTTAAGTGGTGCTTGGAGTTTAGTACTTCTGCGTCTCCTTTAAATAATTAAAGTCGGATAACATGCTAGCAATTATGCGGTTTAATCAAGATCATGCATGCAGTGAAATTGAGCATGCGCACCCCCCAGCGTCTGTTTCGAGGGTACAAGCATTTACGGCTGTGTAGTTTCTATGCATACGTGGTATTGGAAAGTATTGAATTGAATTGAATGTCTACTGAAGTAAAATGAGCCGGACTAAAGCCGTCAGCCAAGTCGGACTAAAGCGCTTTACTATTTCAACTAGAGGATTTTAAGTTTGTAATGCATAAATATTTTAAAATTTGATCAGTGTTCGAATTACCGTTCAATATTGAATAATATCGAACTTAATTCTACAGTAGGTTTCTCGTTGAGCTTCTTGAGATTGTCAGCTTTTTAAGGTGTGCATACACTTCGAAAATCACTCAAAATATCGAATATTTTTTGCTTCAAAATATCCTCTGATCCTTTAACATTCAAACGATACCAAGATGTCAGCATTCGAAATATTTCTCGAGTTATAAAGACTTTTTTTTTAAGTGCTTTCATTAAAAACTCTTATTACGTTTTAAAATTCACTTTATGAATATTTTTCTATGTTGCTTCAATAAAACAATCGGAACTCAACAAAAAAATTAACCAAATGCAATTATTTATATATCTAAATCTGTATGGGAAAAAGTGATTGTTTTGTGCGTCAAAGTTATATTTATAGAAATTGTTAACGACTATTTAAAATTACAGAAAAAATGTCGCCTTCTCTTCATCATTCGTTGATGAGAATTGCTTTAAACTATATTTCTATAACTTGATTCAGGCAGACGACATGGATACTACTAATATTGGGTATAATTTCCAACTAGAATTGTATCGGTACTACTTATAATGTTCATGTTTAAAAAAATGCTAGTTAGCTCAGTAAATATCAGTTAATTAATAATTAGTGTAATATGGTTGTTCAGTGAAATGAGTTTAACCTATATTAATGACCTGTGATAAAATTTGGATTTTTAAAGTTAAAATTAAAAAAAAAAAAACTTCACGTATGTATAGTTTAAGCATGCGTAAAAAGAGAAACGGGACAATGGTATGCAGTTGTCGCTTCGGGACAAGTATTTGCCCTAAAGGTGGGTTCAGACGAGCCTTATTATTGTCCACAATAGAAGATCACGCCTACTTTTGGAAAATCACGTGACCACAACGGGACAATGGCAAATGATTGTCCCATCGGGACAAACATTGTACGCGTTGTCTCAAGTGTTCACACGGGGACAATGCCGGGACAACAGCAGAGAGACAATGTTTGCGGACAATAAAAGCCTCGTGTGAACCCATCTTAATGGTATCGAAAATGTGATCCTACACGGTTGACATAACCGATTTAATCAATGTCCCTTAATAGTGACGATCGGAACTTTCGACTGTTACGTTAATGATATACAAAAAAGCGATAGACTTTGCCAAATCAGATACTGCAAAAGGTTTAACCTGGTTTAAACTTCCAGCTTAGGGGTTGCATATGCTGCCTGCACCTAATTATATCCTTAAACGAATAATCTAGGGGAGGTGGGCGGGTTAAAACGTAAATCTTGGTTTAAAGGTTGTTTACAATTAAGAGAACATTTGAGCAGTAGCAGTTTTAGATTCTACTTCCCCAAGTGATGCATTTTTAGAGATTTTGAATATATCCTATTTTGTTTTCCACAAATCGCATCTTTTTTTAACTACATCTCAACCATAAAATCTATCCATAGAATTAATCTTGCTCCAATTTTTGCTTAAGTTAGACTTTAAACTTAATGAAGGTCAGCAGATTTTTTTAAATCTTCCAATTATTTTATCAATTTCATGGTATATGTTTAATAAATGCGATATTTATCATAAGGGAAAAAATGACAATTTTTCAGCTATTTGATTTTTTTAAAAAAATGTCAATTATTATTATATTGCAATATAGGAATTTTTAATGTAATTGTATAGGACAAGTGGAATATTGTATAACCAATTAGACGCATAATTAATATTTAGGGATATTATAAGTTGAATTTGATGATGGATATGCATCACTAGAAAATCTGGAAAGTTTTTTTTTAATGCTGAAAGTGCAAAAAATGACTTCTGGTACCCAATATTACAGTATAGTACAACAGATTTCTTTTCCAACAAATTTGCTATAAAGCTTTTTGTTTGTCAATCAAATTAAAAATTCAATGTATTACAGCCTCGCTTTATAACAAACCAAATGCATAATGCAAAAAATTACTTGAAAAACACAATAAATGTGAAACGTAGATGGTGAAAATCTATTTTTTCATCTTTTATTTATTTCATAAAGGCTTCATAACGTGATGGTAACTTTTTCATCGAATTTTGAACTAAATTAACCTTTTATTTCAGATTACTCTTCGAGTGAGATTCGTTATTGTCGAGAGACGAACCAAAGAAGTTCTCATGTGCAGAGAGGTTCCTGTAGGAATTCAGTAAGTGATGTTATTTTTTGAATTCTTAACTAAAAAGGAATCTTCGCTGATTTATTAAATACTAGCATTACATGAACAAAAGAGAGCTTTCTTCGAGCAAATAGTTTTTAAGCATCGAACAGAAACAATTGCTAAAGTCATTGAAATTTTTGATCTGTTTATCAATTGCATCGTTAATAGAAATCGTCTGGGTAATCTTTTTCAGTTTGCATGTTGTCCTTCAAGGTAGTGAAGAATAGGACAGTGAAACTATATTTTAAATTTCAAAAATTTTTCTTCCTTGCCCTTTAAACAATGTTAGAAAATCGCAAATTAAATATTTTATAAAGCAGTGAAAACTGAATTTGTCAGCAAAAATGAAATTTCTTGTTGAAAATTGAACAAAATTTAAAAAATTATCAAAACAAGAAAAAAATGTAGGACTATTTAATTGGTAATAGTAAATCAATGTTTTTAACATTGCTTTGTAATAAAAATCGTATTTTTTGAGTAATATTTCCGCATATTATGGCAAAAAGTCATTCTCTTTTTTTTTTAATTTCTATAAAAATCGTTGTTGAAATTTTTAAGCGACACTTCTACTATATGCCAATATTCTCGGCAATTTTATTTGCCCCAATTTTCTTGGCTGAATAATATTCATATCAAATGGTTCGTATCTTAACACATTGAACGACACATTTTTAATTGAACTTTTATATACACTGACTGCATATAAATCGGCTCAACTATATCGAACTCCAATTTAATAAATTGACAGCAGAAAAAGCATTTTCTCTAAATCTACGAAAGAAATTTCTCCCCTTAAGATACCCAATTTATGTAAAATTATTCGGCTTTAATGATCAAATCAATAAAAATATTGCTTCTATTGACTTTCATTCAAATTTTTTATGCATGCAATTTCGAAAACAATTAAAGCCATAGCTTTATTACTATTATCTGTGTGTATGAAAATCAGTTAAATCCAATGCAGTACCAGTGGGAGCGGTATTTTCGAGAATTTATCGCATTTTCTCCGCTTAAGGTCATATTCTCACCTCCCATTACCTGCCTAAAATTAGATATTTGCATACGTGTATTTGGTGAATAACCAAATATACGAAACATATATTTCGCATCTTTAGTGGTGGTGGGTCTAATGCCACTTGGTCATACGAAGCTCGAATGAGCGGAGCTCTTTCGAATTAAGGCAGAGGTGTGCGCCTTTCGTTGTTAATGAGTACCGTTAAGGTGAAAGTACGACTTTGCTCGAATCCACACGACACAACCCTTTTTAGGGGGCGGTCGAACTCATTCATGCACTCATTCATCCATCTAAAAGTCGGAATTTAGATAAAAATCAGAGACCGACTCATCCCTGATTCAGTACCCCCAGCGGTGTCATTTTGTTATGGGAATTTGGAGGACTTTGCAGTCACGACC
Source organism: Argiope trifasciata (assembly GCA_026543055.1). NCBI lineage: Eukaryota > Metazoa > Arthropoda > Arachnida > Araneae > Araneidae > Argiope > Argiope trifasciata. Next base: position 86,327 of record JAPMOQ010001581.1, read on the forward strand.
TATTTAACGTACCCCAACTGCCATTAGCCAACACGGCGGTCTTTGGCCGAGACGAGAACAGAACCCACGACCTTTCGGTTACGAGACTGACGCTGTACCGACCAGGCTACATGGCATCTTTAGTGAATATATCGTGCGAATTTGCATTTCGAAAACCTTTTTTTCCGATCAAATAAAACTAAAATTTGACGGAACTAAAGTTGCAGTCGCAAGATAACTTAATGAATTTCTTTTTGTCGTTGTATTAGCAAGATTCTGAAAGTACAGACTGTCAGCTCCTTGTTGGATATTGCTCAATTTGATGCGAGTCTATACTAAGATGCTAAATCTGTTCAACGAATTTTATCTGCCTAGCTCGCTCTCAATTTTGTGGTTATCGTGTTAAGATTTATTGGGACAGCCAGACATACTTTCTCTGAACAGATTTTGTCCAGAATTTGATAGAAATCTGTGAATTTGGTGTTAAGAATTAGCGAGATCTGCAAATTAGGTTTTCCAAATATCATCCGTGTAAGTCGTAATTTTAATGTGTTCATAGACATAATGCCGAAAATAGCTTCTTTAAGCTGGAGAAAATGAAAAACGATGATATTCGTCAGTCTGTTCGAATTTTTTTTACTCTCAATCGTGTAATTAATACTTAACTTATTTCGCATTGAAGTATTTCGTCCAGCCCAGTTAACAGGTTAAAATAGTTCATCTATTATTTATATAAGAGAAATTAAATGTAACTTTCAAGATAATCCATCTTTAACTTTCGCAGCAGTAAACTTTATTTTTTATCTTGTATTTTTTATATCTTGCAATTTATTTTCTTTTTTGTCCCTTTAAAACTTTTTCAACAATAGAAAATCGCATGATTAAATATTTGAAAAAACAATGAGAAGGGTTTTGAACTTGACTTAAAAAATAAAATCGATTAAGACGCAGAATTTTTTAAACTGTCCCAGAATTCTCAAAGCTACAAGAAATTCAGCAGCATTGATTAAAAAATTTTTTCACACTAAATGACGCCTTTAAAATCTTTTTTTCTTCAGTCGGCGGTTTTTAAAAAGTGGCCAAGCTTTTGGAACCAACAAAAGCAAAATGGGTTTTGAAATTCAGCCCTTGATAAAGCTGTTCAAATCTTGTAATTTAAGTCGAAGCATCTATTAAATTCAGAACCTGCATCTCTCTGCTCGCATTGTCACCGTTCCCTTTCAATTATAAGAACCAAATTTTAATACAATTTGACAAAACAGTTTTTAATAATAAAACAATTAAGACTTTCTGGTGAATGATCCACATGAAAATTTATCAATGCCGTGTAAAATAAGCTTATTAGAAGAACGGTAAAAACCAGATTTTAGCTTTTTGACTCTTCGAAACGTATTGAAAATTTGGAAAACAATTTTCAAATCGTGTGTGGTGCAGAATGGCCAAATGACTTTTATGCCATAAAACCAGAATCAAGGGAAAAAAGTTCGATAAATAAATATTATTAAACATTCTAATCTTTGTAGGGAGAAATCAATTTTGTGTTTCTTCTGCATTTATTATAACTCTAAAATCGCGCTCCATTTTTAATTTTAAAAATGATATATTTAAATCGAATGCTGTCCTCTCCCCTCTATATTCTTTTTGTTAGTTCAAATGCAGTATTTGTAATTGTTCTCTCAAACGACACATCTGTTAATTTTGCATTTTTTTAAAATTAACCTAATTTTGTGCTGAACTCGTTTTGCATTGAAATAACTCATACTTGATTAGCACGCATATAAATAAGACTTATATTGCCTAGATCATTACGTTTTGAACTTTTACTGTTTGTATAAAATAAGAAATAAAAAGGTTAATTTTTTTTTCTTTTTTAGGAGTCCACCTGAAGCTTAAGCCAAATATATATTTAAAATGTAACTTGCTGCATAATTGAAGTGAGTAAAAATGAAATTAATATTATAATCAATATAAATAGTTACAGGGTAGCCCTGAAATAGCGCTCCCAGTCTAAGGAAATTCTGAATTTAAAATTGTGTCGAATATAAATTTGCCAAATGTAAATTTAAATTACAAGGCACTGAAACACCTTAAAGAAATCACTTGTACGATATTTTATGGGCAGAAAAAGTATGCATTTTGAAAACATTGCGAGTGAGTTCAGATACCTTAACGTTTAAGTATTTTTTTTGACTTAAGTTTTTTTAACATCGATGAAATTTTACTTTTTATGCTTATATTGTGCTGTAATTAACGGTAACGTTAGTACTAAACATATTTCCGATGGTCATCAAAGCTACAGGAATTGTCCTCAATGCACAGACACTGAAGTGTCTCCCGACTATATCTTTGTTTCCCCTGCCATATTGATTCTCTTCAGGGTCCATCACGACCCCTCCGTGTCAACTCCTCTATTTAATGGAAGTTACGGATGTAGCCAAAGCTCTCTTGGACACTTTTGGATCAATTTGATCCCAATACACTACTTTCACTGGGCAAGACAACTGTAACGTTTTCGTCTAATGGGGGGCCAAAATCTTCCATATTTGTTGTCATAGTTATTTTCCTTACTTTCCAATTGTCCCTGTATTAAACTAGTCACAGTAAGCACGATAATCTTTTTTCTATATGTTTGCAAGAAAACCAATATTCTTTTTCTCTAACAGTTTCAACCTCCTAAGAACTGTAGCTAATAATTCTTAATAGTCATTACTCTAAATGCAAGACAAGTTTAGATAGTTTTGGTTTCGCTACTTTGTATAAAATGCAATTAAGATTAAATTATCAATTTTATTTAATAAATTCAAGCTGAAACAAAATGAGATGTCAAATGGATGCATTAAAATGAGATGCTAAAATGGGACTAACTGGATCAAACAATTAAGTTACGACTATTGAAAAGGTGTTTTATCACTGCACAATCACATTTTTGCTCTAATCCCACTTAGTAAAAAATAAATTTATCTGTAGAAAACCTAAATACTAAAATGCATGAACGATATTCCTGATTAAATATCGAAATGGATAGTTTTTATCAAAATATTAAACTTGTTGAATTTGAAAAACGATTAGAAATTTTAACGAAACAGCGAAACTAATTTTACTAAAGATATCGTTTTAAATCTTCAGATGTTGTGTAAAAAAAAAAAAAAAAAAAAAATCTGCCATTTCAATGAATTGGTGCATTTTCCTTCTAGAATCTTTCTACAATGTAGAAATTTTAACTTTTAAATAGCGCAGTTAATCCTAGGTGCTAGGGGACATGGGAACCAAATTTCATTCAAATGTGTCGGTTTATGATGCGAGGCTCATACAAATGAACTTTAATAAAGTGAAACCAAATCTTTATCGGTTTTAGTTGCAGATACTTTCGATTATTTTATGGTAACCCTGTACATTGAACATTTTTTACAATTTTTCGACAACCAATCATATTGTTTTGTCATTCTTCATAACTTTGTTTATTTAGATCTTGAGCAGGCAGCAAAGGACTTCCAGCGAAACAGCAACAAATTAGGAAGACTTCCCAAATTTATGGACCAAAAAAATGTAAAATATTTTTAATGGCATTTTAGGCATGGTTTTTTGTTCAAAAAAATTTTTATGTGAATAAACTCTTTAAAATCGAATAGCTTTGTAATTCATTTTGTGGTTTCATGATTTTAAAAAGTTAACACCACATCGTAACAAATTTCTTTGGATTCTTTGCCAATTTGTGGGTCGACGAAGAAAAAGGTCCTTCAGTAACAAGACTTATTAAACACGGAGACACTAATACAATAAATACACTGCCGAGACAAACGCAAGCAACACATAACAGCACATTACAACAAACTTAAGCTCACAAGTAGTAATAAACACAGCACGCAAAGCAGCCAGACAGAATTCAACACAAGACGGAATCTATATAGCTTAATTCTAGTCTCTCCAAATGTCTGTCTTGTCTCCTTGCATCCAACGGCCATTCACTACTACGCATTTCGCAACTCATACGCCTCAACGATGCTTCCATAATACACATCAAGAATAGACAAACAGCTCAATTCAGTAATCTTTAGAGTCCCAAACAACACTTACACTTCACCAAACAGATATATTAACTACTCTGCCGGAGTTTTTTTCACGACAAAACGTTCAGTTTTCAGAAACGTCAAGTTCAGTTGTGAGAATTTCAGTGTTGCAGAGAGTGGTTGTAATTTTGCATTCCGTGCAACAAGAGTTGCTTTTGCTTGCTCAAACATTGATATTGTTCCCAGAAAGCTTTCTAATAATCGCTCTTGATGAGCACACTTCTACTACTGTGAGAGATATAGGTGGATAAAAAAGTGTTTTTAGAATTTGAAGAACACTTCAAGATTCCAAATGATCGTCTCTAAGCAGAAAAGAATGTGGATATATACGGGAAAATTAGTCAAAGAACTGATAAAATTATAAGAAATAGCAAAATACATCCAAGAACGACGAGCTCAAACCTTCCAAAGGATTTATTGGAGTATGGCGTTTTAAGTTTCCCGGTGAACAGCGCCTTTAGGCGCGTAATTTTAGACGCTCACTTTCTGTGAATAGCATATATAGGCGTTTAGAGCTGATATCTCCAAACGAACGGCGGCTTTTGATGTAATTCATTTATGATATATTGTACTCTGACATGGGTTTCTAAAATGTTTTTATAAGTAATTGTTTCGTTCTTGAATGTTGCGGTGCGGTTCACCTGTTCAAAGTTTCTTTTGATGAAGTAATTACCATTTGTTATTTATTTCAATTTACAAAAAAAAACCAAAACGATAAAATGCTACCATAAATCTGAGAATACCACTGCTTGTTACCCAATAATATCCATTATGCCATTTGTTTTCGATTTGTCTTGTGGAGAGTTTATAGATAATTACACCTAATTATATAAAAACTTTGCCCCGATCATGGACAAATGAACGATGAATATGAGCTGCGATGTTATGGAACTTTCAACGGATTCTGACTAGTCTGAAACGTTTGAAGAAATTGTATAGAAAGGTAAAATTAAAAAAAAAACATACAACAAGAGACACTTTCTGCCAAGTAGCTCAGAATCTGACTCTTGAAACATTGAGGAAAGATTTTGATGAGCAGGACCGTCACACCGGCTACCTAGCGCGGTATTCATTTCTGAGCGCTGCATCTCTACAAGGTTAATACAGACCGCAACTTTACGGAAAAGGCTTCTGGAAGTTGGCCGTAAATCAACAATACGAGGAAAAATAATTTCTCACTCAAAAAAAAAGGCTGAAGGGAAAACAAAAAAAAACTGATCATGGACCAACAAATACCGATCATTTATACCGATAGTGATTTTCAGTGATGAAACGTATTTATTTGTGCAGGTATATAAATCAAGTGTAGTTAGACAAAATAAAAGTGAAGCTCAGCGACTAACTAGATCATTCTACAAACCGTAAAACGCCCTTCTAAACAGATGCTTTAAGGATTTTTCACAACTAAGAGCAACTGGAAGCTTTGTTCCTCTTAAAGGCATGATGAATTGTCAAATACACTACTGGTCAAAAGTATAGCGCGGTCGAGAAATTTCATTTTTTTTTTTTTTGTCTAAGAATAAGTCCCCAAAAGTAACATTTTTTCAATTAAGTGGTGTTTTCTTTCATAAAAATAGTGAAGTTTTAAGCTATTGTCATCCATTGTGTAGCAATTGTTTGTAACGATTACTTCATTCCGGTAGTTTACTATAAAATCGCCCTAACTGTAAAGGATTTCATTTCATTTGTTGCGCTGTCGAAGTGCGTTCGTTGTGGATGGCTTTTTAATTTAAACTGTTAATTCACACATTTTAAAGTTAAATGAACTCTTGAGGAGTGCCAAAGTGCTATTTTAGTGCATATAGCAAACAATTCAAATGTAAGGATTACTCATCGGTGCGATTGCAGTGAGTCGACTGTTTCACGTCTCGTACAGCAACTCGAAACCGTAAATAAAAAGCCTAAAAATGGTCACTTATGGTTATATTCTATACATACAGATGCTACGTCGACACGATTATGCTGTAAAAATAGATCTGTAAGTTCTGGTACACTTTAAAGAGAATGGAAAGAGTCCACGTCTCTCATTGCGAATTTCGGAACCGTTAGCAGGAGGCTCTGCGAAGCTGGTTACAAAGCAAAAGTATCTAGGGGAGAAAAAAAAGACTAAAGCAATGCGGAAAAAATAATTGGATTGGGCAAGTCATAATGCCAGAATGGAGGCAAGTTATATTGAGCTACGGAAGTCTTTTTTCTTTAATGCCTGACAAGCCTGGTCGGGTTTGGCGTAAAGCAAAGCAGATCATAAGGCCAGAGTACCTGGTTCGTACCTAAAAACACCCAGAAAACATAATGGTGTAAGGGTGCATGTCATAATCAGTTAATTGAAGGACTTCATTTTGCACAGGGAACCATGAATGGTGACAAGCATGCCGGTGTGCTGAAAGATCAATTACTTTGTAGTGCTCTTAACATGTTCCCAAGGCTGAAATTTATATTTTGGCACGATATAACTCCCTGACATGCGTCGAAAAAGGTATGACAAATTTTGCAATTTATTTTAAATTTAATTTCGGTTCAGTTCTCTCCTCTAAATCGAAACATTCATTATTTTAGGTTAAGACTGCATTTGCAAAATATTGTATTTGTTCTCGCATGACTAAAGCATTCTGCAGATTTAAACTCCATTGGGAATTTATAGAGTATAGTGGGAAAAAAATGACCACGAATCATTCTAGAACAAAACGAAAACTTCAGAAAGCTACAATGAAAGTTTGGCACTATGAAACACCGAAAGAAGTGTTGTAAAATTTTAAGGAATCCATGCCTGACAGTGACTGCTGAAGCCAAAGGTGGTCCAACAAAATATTAAATGGTTTCAGATAACTTGAACTCTTCTATCTTTTCTGATCAAAAGAACTTGAATTTTTTTCTTTATTTCATTTTATTTCGGGGAACCTATATGGATTCTGATATTGATAACATTCATATTTAATTTCTTTTATTCTCCTTGAAATTATTATTTTTTTTTTTTACTTCAATAACTTGTCTTGCCTTTAGACTAATTTAACACCTTTTCATAAAAAATGTTACTTTAAAAGAATAAAATATTACATTTTGGGGGCTTATCCTTGAAGGGAAAAAAACCAGTGAAATTTCTCAAACTTTCAATACTTTTAACCAGTAGTGTATGTAGATATTAATCAAATGGATTGTTTGTTCCATGCATGAAATCATATGATGGAATATTTCAATATGACTTGACTCTTTGTTATACTTCAAAATTGGTCTAGACTTTTATGAGGAAAAATAAAATGAAAATGCTTGATTGCCTTGGTTATTCACCAGACTAAATCCCACTTAGAACTTCTGGTATATCCTGAAGAATATTTTAGCTAAGATGAAATGAACCACTACAGAAAATGATAAAAAGAGATATACATGCGTGGTTGCACAATGAAGTCATATGTGGTGGAATCAATGCCAAGATAAGTTGAAGGGATAATTTCTGCTGAAAGGGGACACATTTCACACTAATATAAAGATTATCAGTATACTTCAGGTATGTAATGATTAAAAGCTAAGATAGAAGTCGTCTTTTACCTGCATTTGTTTCAATTCAAACAGTATAATAACTTTTGGTGTTCAAAGTGTTCATACCAAATCTTAAATATTTGAAACTATTGATAATTTTAAACCTGCATTCTCCTTTATTAACGATTCTAGTTAACATATTGATTGCTCCAGCTTTTGAAACAAAAGACTGTTGATTTCAGTGTCTGAGTGACAGTGCCATCAGCAAAGGTAAAATTCTGCACAGATTTATTCAAAAGTGTTCCTTTAATGTTAAAATTAGAATCTTTTATAACTTTTGAATAGTGAGATAGAACAGAATAAAATTTGTTAAACCTTTGATGACTATTAAAGATTATATTAGAATATGTTACTATCTTTAATCGATTAAAGTGAAAAAAATTAATCAAATAGATTCAATTCAAAATTAACCCTCCAAGCGGCGGAGACGTTTTTTTCTGGAAGGCACATCCCCTCCGAAACGGGCGTAACCGTGTTTTTTCGCTCTGGTCAGTTGTTTCCGAGACGGGCGCAAACGGTTTTTTCCTACTTTCAGTTGAAGCGTCGAAAAGGGCGAAGACGTGTTTTTTCTACTGTGCCGTCCCCCTCCGTTAATGACCTTCTTGTCAGTGATAGATTACTTTACGATAACCCCCTAAAGAGAGCTGCCTAGAAGCACTTAGCGGTCATAAAAGAATTCCTTATCGTTAAATGATTTAAGTAGGAAGTATTTCTTGTGGTTTTTGGAAACTTATGAGAAAAAAATTCTTCTCACTAAATTTTACTTACCAAAATAATAACTTAAAAACTCCTTCCTTAATAAAGAAAATATTTCTAAATATATTTTCCAGTAAAATGTTGCTATTAAACAATTTTAAAATACGTCTAACGCCTTCAAAAAATAACAAAAATAAGAGGAATTCATTTTATATAGTTATTTAACTATTTTGCCTCAAAATTCATGACATGAATACTTTGACAGATTTTCAGTTAAGAAATCAAGACTGTTTGTTAAAATTTAATTTTTGACCTAAAAATGTTTTAATTTTCTTTTTCATTTAAAAAAAAAATACGGCATAAAGACTTGCAAGAAATTTCATGTTTTAATTTAATTACTTGTGTTTAAATTAATTTTTTTTGTGTTTTATTTAATTTAATTCTCAGTAATGTAAATTTATATTATAGCTTCCGAATCAAAAATTGTAGTATATTTATAATAGGCATATTGTTAAATTCGTTTTTTGTAAATCGTGAGAAGCGAAAATCACCAAAAAATTAGAAAACAGCTAGAAAACAAAATAAACAAAAAATTAACATAAACAGCTGGTCCTGGATTTATAAAATTTGGTACATAATTACTTCCTGACCAATAAATAATCAATAATAAGAATCTTTTTTAAAATTTCTAATTTCTTATTTATTAAATCTTAATTTAAATTTAATCAAGCAGAAAAGCTTATTGGCAATTGTTGTGTCACATTAAAATTCAAAAGATTAACTTTCCGAAGACAAAATTTTAGTTTTCGGGACAATTTTTATTTCGGTGTTATAAATAATTCAGAATTTTAGAAATAATTTGTAACATTTCTTTTTTATAGAAATGAAGTTGAAATCAATTTTGTTATTTTACCGTAACGTTCTGTCGTTACTTTCTTAACGTTGAAAAACAATATCTGCTTTTTTTAAACAGTAACTTCAGTTAAAATTTTTAAGAACTTTTTAATAGCTTATTTAAACAACTCGATGTATGAATCTTTCGCATGATATGCCATTATTGATGAAATCAAGATTAATGGCATCATAAAGACTTTGATGATGAATGAATGAATGTTTTAATGAGCACTTTAAAATATTTAAGTTATAATAATTATAAACGATTTTTTAAATGTGACATATGAGATACTTTATATTCATTGCAACTAATCCCAATTCGGAATAATAGTTCTCTAAAACTATTTAAAAAATTTTCTATAATTTCAAATGATATCATACTAATAGTTTCAAAATATTTGCAAAGATTAAATTTTGAAAAGAAAAAAAAAATCTTACGTTTTAGTGACTCTTCCTGGAGTATCATGAAGAAATAGGAATCGTCAGCGCAATGATTATAATCAAATGAACATTAGCTTGAAAATAGAAATAAAATGCTCAGTGAAAATTAAATTTTCACTACTTTATTAAATTTAATTTCGGATTTATACCTGATTCTGTTAGTGATTAATGTACCGTATTCTATACATTAATCACTGTATTATTTCTGCATTCAGTACGTTATTAATAAATCACTCAAATAAGCTGTAGATTTTTGAACAATATATAAATTAAACAAATAGTAATTATATATGAAGAACTTATTCTCAAAAATACTTCAGTTTTTTTCAAGATCAGATTCTTTGAATAAGAAAAACATTAAAAAATTTGTTTGAAGAATCAACCCAAAAATTTTATTTGAATATTAGTAAAACTATTTTGAAACTTGTTTAGTTGCTACAAACATGCTCTTGTTATCATCCCCAATAGCCTTCATTTCGGTTTATATTCTGTTTTGCCTTGATATCACTTAGGAATATGACAAGTACGAAATTATTTAATTTGGAACATTCGATTCATACACTTGCACATTCTGTCATTCAGAACTTTTAAAAAAATGTGCCTATCTGTTAACTCTGATATTTTCAAAGATAGATTCTAAGACATATTGTGCTGAAGCACTGAAAAGTGTTTTCTTGCCAAAAGCGATATTTGATTTAAAAACAAAACTGTATTTAAACTGATAAACTTTTTATTCAAAACAAGTAGAAATATATTAAGTAATTTTTTTAATTACATTTTTAAAAAATCACAATTTATTATTTTTACAAAGAAATTTTGATTTCATACAAATATTTAGATAACTAAGGCTATAAGACCTTTACATATAAAATAAATCTCGAATACGACTGTGAGAGAATTGCAATTAATATCGCTTCATATCTCACTAAAAACTGATTTCATCAGTTGGAAATTTAAAAAAAAATTAGTGAAAAATCTGTTTTCAAATTCTTTTGAAAATTGTCCTACAATTTTGAGTTAGAAACAAAAATATCCTATTAATATTAAATACAAGAACACCTTGAGTGATATTTTCCAACATTTATATAAATACCAAAAGCTTTAAAATGCAGCTTTGAAAAGTCTGTCAAAAAATTATCGAAGCATATGCTTCTCTATGAAAGAGCAACGACACTAATTGGTGTGATGTTATAACTAAGATGTAAATTTTTCAACTCTCAGTGAAAAAGATATCTTATATTACGTCTCTAAAAATAAATTATAGGAAACACAAATTTTAAAAATTATATGCGCTCTGAAAAAAGAATATTTATTTACATTAAATATTACTTATATAATATGCAGAAAAAGTGTAAATGTGTAGCATGACTTAAGCACATTTATGTTTCTAAATGTTTTTCTTCTTTTATATGTATATATTTTTAAGAAAAAGACAATTAATAGCATAGTGCCATTTGTAAAAATATTGGAATAAATACAGATATGAGATAGTCAATCTAATGATATAAAAAATTTAGTTTACAAATTTAAGACCTCTGTGCAAAATATTTTTTCCCTTTCAAAGATATGAATTCATATCCCCGTTTAGTTCGAAATTACATATTGCTAATATGAAAAAAAGTTGGTGAGTGAAGAAGGGAGGAGAGGAATGTGGTCATCAGTAAGATAAGATAACCAGACAGATTGCAAAACAGTCTCCCCACTGGGTTAATGGGAACCCCGCAGCTGAGAAAGAGGGGAAGTGAAAAATGCTCGTTTATTTTTCGGACACTGTCTCGTGTGAAGCGGATATTTTTTTGAAGCAACCTATTGACGGATAGAGAGAAATTTTTGAGAAGCCATACTCAGAATGACTGGGCGCCCGGAGGGTTAAAATAGATTCACGTTAATATAAATAATTTTAAATACTTAAAAATATTACCATAGTAACTTATACTTTCTATGTTTTATTAGTATTTCAAAAGTAAAATATTTAAATTATCATTTAAAGAAGAAAAACATATTAAAATTTTTGAAATGAACCCCAGGAAACCATTTTAATAATCTAAACTGATCTGGAGAATTCTCTAAAATTAATAGTTGCTAAAAAAATTTTTACTAGCTTTTATCAGTATAAGATTTTAAGAGGAAGTTATAAAATATTTTAAAACTTCAATATGCATATAATTTTTTTTCAAGATTCACTTCAAGCCAATCTGTTTTTTTCACTATACATTTCTCTTATTTTCTACAAGCTCCCCTAAAATTCTAAGGGCAGGGGGGGGGGGGATTTAACCTTCTAACTTAATTTCTAATCCTTAAAAAAGCTGGTATTTGCCTTTCTGTTAATTGCACATTTCAAAAATAAATTTAAATCTTTAGCAGATTCTTCTCAGAATTATCAACAGTGATTTGTTAAGGGCTGAAGTTGAATTTCACTCCCCTCCCCTCCTTATTAATATTAATGGCAATTCTGATAAGGGGGGGGGAAACCCTGAAACTTGATTTTTGGTATTCTGAATTTGTATCTAAGAGTTCTAGAACTCATTTAATGAAGAGTAGTGTATGTAAATTTTCCAGTAAGAATGCAATGTTTTTAATTTAAAAATGTATTATATTAAATATAAAAAAATGGTATAATTAAAAAGTTTTTTGCATTTTAAAATTATATAATATTTTTTTGAGATTAAAAATGAAACAAAATTTTGCCAATAATGTACTATTGAAAAAAAAAAAAAAATTCAGAGGACACATTTCCTTGTTTTAAAATATATAAGTACAAAGTCTTGGAACTTCAGGTAAAACTCAATGGCTAATAGAATATCAACACACATATGCATACACATTCATCTTTGTGATGTGAATAATAAAGTATGATATGAATTTTCATTATTGATGAATATTTTCACTAATTTTAAAAATACTTTTTTGTGTGATTCAACTTGCATTGAAAAATATGACACAGTAACATTTTAACTTTTTATTACAAAAGTTTGGTTAAAATTTTAGTAAAAATGAGCGTCTTTACAAAAATGACTTAAAATATTTACACTTCTAACTGAAAATTGTAACCATATCGCTCAGATCTTCAATCAATAGATCACAGATAAGGTTTTATCTCTGTCCTAAAGCTGCTTTCCACCAAGAAGATATGAAAGATTGCTGAAAGAAAGAACATATTTATATTGATACATTCTATACAAAATTCAAAATCAACCTCAGAATATGTATATTTGATTATTAAAAATATAAGGCGTAAATGTAAGATGTGATATTATCCACATAATTCCACAACAGCTGATTGCAAATCAGAGATATGTATAGTATAATGAACAAATAATCATATGGCTTCTATAATAATATAAGTTATGTAACTATTAAAGTTTCAAATTTAAATATTAGGTTGTTCGGAAAGTAATTTCGTTTTTTCCTGACAAAGGATTTAATTGCATTTTTCACACCCAATTTCATACTTAAACCGCAAAATCATTTTATATTTCAAAAGCTGATATAGCAAGGCTTGAGTGTGAAAAAGTGCAGCTGATTCTTCGCAGTAGTTTTTGGATGGTGCCCTTTTAAATATGGAGAGCAATAAACAGCATTTTCGTCATTTTTTTCTTTTTTTCTATATAAAAGGTAAAAATGCTGTCAAGCCAGAAATAAATTAGCCAATATGTGTGGAGAAGATGTGTTAACAGTACATCAGTACCAGAACTGATTTGCAAAATTTTTCCTTCAAATGAGGAGGCCAAAAACCACCTCGATCAGTTTTTTTTTACAGCAAAGACCAAAACTTTTATGAGCGTGTAATCATGTTACTACCAAAAATATGGCAAAAGGTATTAGACCAGAATGGCAATTTTATAATTTAATAAATAATTTATTCATTAAACGAAAATTTCTTTTCATTTTGACACAAAAATACGAAATGACTTTCCGAATGACCCAATATATCTGGCTGATAAGTTATAAAGGGAGCAAGGTACATATGTATTTAACTGAAAACTTTAGAGCGCATTCTTCATGGCAAATCAGCTTGTCACCAAAGGGCAACCAATATATATATATATATATATATATATATATATATATATATATATATATATATATACACACAGCGCCTATCGCTTCATTTCAAATGCTTACAACCAGAATAATTATACTCGTCGCACAAGAAATAATTACAGAAGATTAAAATTTTTCTTCTAATACAAAGTAATCTTTTAATTAAATTAAAATCCAAATAAAAGGCAGATTAATAATTAGATGCTATTGCTTTGAATTCTAATATGTTAATAGCTGATGGAGTACACTAATAATGTCTTACTCGATTTATCTCAAAGACAAGAATATTAAAGAATTTACAAACAGAAGAGAACTATTTAACTTAAATATTTACAAATAGATTACGCAATTTTGCATCCACTCCCAGATATCCATAGATGCATTTTGTATTACAAAATAAAGGTTTTAAATTTGTCCAATTTATAATATTCTAATAATTATCAACTCATAGGTGATAGTTTTTTATGATATTAGTGTAGATGAATTGGACTTTTTAAAACCAGTTTTTTTGACCTGCTAATATCCAAGTCTATGCCATAATGAGTGCATGCACATTTCTGACTGTTAAATTAATTTTCAGCACATGTCGAGACTAGTTGAATATATTTATGAAATTTGCATGCTTGTAAGCTTGAAAAATGCATTAATGTAATTGTGATGTTTTCTTTAGAAACATTTTGTTTATTAGAAAAAAAAAATCTGCATATTCTTCCGATTGAATTTTAAATCTTGTGATTTGCTGCAGAGCAATGTCCTAAAGGCAATGATATTGTCTGACTGAGGTACCAAGACTTTAATGCTCAACTGCATCCAGGACTTATTAGAATATATGTGATACTAAATCTAATGTCTCTAGTAAAAAAAAGTTGTCAATGGAGAGAAAACCAAAAAATTCTTCTCAAAGAAAATTTATCTCACAAAGAAGGCCAGATCTTACAGTGATAATTAAATCTGAATTCATTAATTTTTACAATAAGAAATTATTTTATGTCCAAACTTTTCTTTTCTTTTAAGACTTTAATTTAAATTTTAAAATTATAGTGTTAATTCATCAATACAGGATACTGATTTTTAAGTTTTTCTAAACTAATATGAAATTGGTAATTGATTTAATGTGGTCCCTTTGCATAATTTACATGGATATCCAAGCATATTATACAAAATAACACCCATCACCATCTTGAGTAATTTAAAACTTTTTTTTTATCATAGATTTAATTTTCAATAAATTCAATATAAAATGTATGTAGCATATATTACAAATTAGATGGATTCTAATAAACACTACATACATCAAATTTTCAATTCTTGTATAAATTATTACTTCAAGATAGCAAGTGCTAGCATTCTCAGTAAGTGATAAAGCTCAATTTGATCTCTAAACATGATTATAATTTTTTTTAATTCACTAATTCAGATTTGAAATAATGTTTTGCAAAAGCAGCTTTTCTTATTTCTTACTCAATTGATTTTAACACTTTAAAAATTAAAATCTGCAAGCTTTTATAAATGAATATTAATCTTTTAAAATGCTTAACTTAATGCAAACTGTCTCTAATGTTAACTTAATGCAAATTGTCCTTTCTAAAAATTATAATAAATGCTTTTTTTTGTTAAACCAAAAACACTGTTCAAATTTTTGTATTGTAAAATTACAAATAAGGCAAAAGAGTTTCACAATTAATAATAATTAGTTTTTATTGAAAATTTAAAACAGGAAACATCCAATTTAAAAAATATATATGAGTCTACAAACGTAAAAGCATGTGCAAAGGTGCTTAATTTTTGCAGCAATTTTTCATTACGTAGTGTGCTAAATATTGTAAATTGCATACATATGTTTAGATCCAAGACAAATTTCCTATAATATTTTACATTTAAAATTGAGACTTTTAAGAAGAGTGTTGTGCTTAAAATAAAAATCAGGTAAAAATAGCAATTATCTTTAAATTACACATTACTTCTACAGTATATTTTTCAATATCATATATCTGTAATCATATAAAACTCTGCTAAAGCCACAATTATCTCGGAACTTGATGCTGAATACCAATCCTTTCTTTGATTTGATGTTCTAGAATGAATTAAATCACAGTTTTGAGTTTTACTTATTCTTTAAAGTTTAAAAAAAGTTGATTACTCTGATAGATTAGAATTTAATAACTGAGCCCTGCTCAAAAATGAGCATTTTCAAATTGGGAATGTATGTCTTACGTGATTGAATCAATAAAAAAATTTATTAAATCTAAACTTTGACACCATCTCTAATAATAATGTTCTAAAATTAAAAATAACACTTCAAATGCACAAATAAATCCATATTTTTGCTACTAAAATGGAATTTTAAAACCAAACTTGACCAGCGACTATCCAATACTTAAATCTCCCTAAAATGGCAATGTTTGAATATAGAACAAACAATTTTCTATGTTCCAGCCATTATTTGCACAGCTCAATGGAATTTTCTTCTATGTTTTAACCAGTTCAAGGATAATCTGCTTTAACTTCTTACCTGTCAAATATTTTTGAGATTACATTTCAAGATGTTAATGACTTCGTGGGAAGGAGAATTTGGCTCAGGATAGAACCTGGGACCTTTGGTTTGTAAGCCAGTAACATACCACAGGACAAAAGCATGCTCATCTCCCGTAGATGTTATCTGTTTTATTAAGATATCACCACAGACTCACCCACCAGTGAGTTAGACAAATGATATGCATTGTTGTTGAGTGGTGATTAATTGGCTGTTGAGTGAGAGGTTGCTGCTGTGTCTACTGGGCCATACTCAATTTTGTTTGGCGAGCGTTCAGCTTTTTAGTTTCACCAAGCGTTATGACGAGCGTGCGTGCGTGAATTGTTGCGTCAAGTGAGTCTGACGACTTTGTGTTGCTGCGTCAAGTGAATCTGACGACTTTGGTTGTGGGTAGATGGCGCCACACATCAGTTGCTTGAAGGTTGAAGGTGAAGGTTCACGTCCGAGGTCACCATTGTGGGAATTTGATGTTGGCTCAGGAAAGAACCTGGGACCCTTGGGTTTGTAAGCCAGTAACATACCACAGGACAAAAGCATGCTCATCTCCCGTAGATGTTATCTGTCTTATTAAGATATCACCACAACTTACATGCATAGGCACAGGTTCAGGAACAGGGACAGGTAGAGATGCAGGAACTTCCTCATCAGAAACATGGACGAATTCAGCTTCAATATCATCAATGTTGTCATCATCACTATCATTAATGGGAAGAAGGTTCTGGGAGATTGGATCTTCCAGAGATTTGATGATTTCCTCTCGCTGTTCTGGTGTAAGTGATCTGAGAAGAGACCGAAAAGAATATTTTCAATGAATTATAAATACACTATTATAATCAAGGTGTATTAGCATTTATCTAAATTTCAGTGTATATTTTTGGCTCCTTTAAAATCAAAACTAATAATTTTTTTAAGGCTCCTGCTGTTAAGCTATATACATAACAATACTTCCCATTTAAATAAATTAATTCATATTCAATATTTTAATTTCAGTAAGAAAGAAAGTATTTTAATGCTTATTTATCAAAAATATTATTAAGTATTAAAAATTGGTGTGTTATTTTGCATTTAAAAATTCTCATCTTTCATTTTTATTTATACACTGTTTTTTTTTTTTCCCCAGTGAAATTTGATTAACTAAGATTCAAAATTCTTCATTAAAAAATTCTAGCAATTAAACTCAAAGCAAATGGTAGTCTATTCACACTATAACATGAAAATATTTAACTATTAAGCAACTTTGTTACTATCAAATATATATAATACAGTGCATTATATATATATATATATATATATATTATTATCAAAAACATTAACCATGTTTACACTTTTATTAGTAATTACTGCCTTTCAAAGTTTTGGCATTTTAAAAGCAATGATACCTTTAAAAATATCAAGTGAAAAACATCAAATGAGATTAAAGAAATTATGTTTAATAATTTTCTCTTTTTTTTATATCTGGTTTTAATTTTGAGTATTCCTTGTAAACTTATTGAAGATTTTTTTAAAAAAAGATTTTGTTGAAATATACTTTGTATACTTTATTCTAATCAGCACATTCTTTAAGCAGGAAACTAAAAGATAGTGCTCAGAACTAATAAATACAATTCAGATATAATGAATGGTCTTCAAAGCAAAAGTTACACTCCAATTTGCAATATCATATAATATTACAAAAAAAGTTAGTTTAATATCCAAGAATAGAGAAATTATTTCTTTTATACAGATGCATTGCTTACAATCATGGTTATAATTTAGCAATGAAAAGTAATCAGAAGTTAAGAAACGAGAGCACTTTAGAAAGACTATTAATATTTCTGGTTACTTATTAAAAAAACATGCAATTTTTACTCCATTAGACTAATTTTAATATTTTAAATCTTACTTTGCATCCTTATTTTTTTCAGGATAAATAAGCGCCAACAGATTAGACATTGTTCCATTTGGACGCAACTTAGTTAAGTCGACTTGTCTGGCAATGCACAGATTAATTATATTGGCATTAAGTTTGGCAACAGCATGAGAGAATTTTTCTAAGTTTTCATATTTGCAGAAATCACTGTAATACATAAGAAATTATGTCAACAGAATGTAATAAGAATACAGAAAACTGGCAAAAATTATTAAAATTATGATGCTGCTAAAACTATCTATAACAACCAGTTTATTTTTTTCAACAATAATAAATAAATTAAGCTAATTAAATGCTTCATTCATAAATTGATATTCAAAGTTCTCTTAACATATTTTTGAAATCTAAAAATACTTTATTAGAATTGTCTTTTGTGCATGAACATTCCTATTACTGTCAGGTCGGGTTATAGTTAAAATATAATAAAATTTCAAAATTTTCCAATACAATCTTAAATTGAGCAATATAACTTACATTTTCCAATATATTTCCCCAAAAATAATATTTCCTGAAGTCTACAAAAATCAAATAATTATATTGAAATATATCATTCTAAAAGATTCTCGCTCTGTTTTCTATAAAGTTACTCATTGATTGTCAAGTCAATGCAGAAGAAGCTTGCTTCTAATCAAAGAAAAGAAAATTAAAGAGCATAAAATCCAAGTGTCTGTTCTAAATTTAAAAAAAAAATCTATGTGCAAAAACTATCAGAAATTTTGATTTGCGTTTACAATTGTTAAAAGATGTGATATTTTTTCAAAAATATTTTAAATAATTGTGACACAAATAATTTTTTAATTCCTATATTAAACTATTAAAACATTAATATCATTAAATTTGCTCATTGCCACTGAAAGCAATAATCGAGCATGCAAAGCAACATGATAAATGAAAAAATAAAATATTTACTTGAAACAAGTTCGTCTTGGCACATGACAGTCCATTATATAAGTTATAGTGCTGACCAGTTGTGCTTCATAAGCAAGAGCAGCACTGATCACATAGGCTGGATAATAACGATCTTCACTAGGCATATTGCTGGCATAGGCAGTCAACTCCATTTTCTCACCTACAAAATAACACAATAATAAAAAATATGATCAGATTAAATAATTTTTATATTAGGTTGTTCGGAAAGTAATTTCGTTTTTTCCTGACAAAGGATTTAATTGCATTTTTCGCACCCAATTTCATACTTAAACCGCAAAATCATTTTATCTTTTAAGAGCTGATATAGCAAGGCTTGAGTGTGAAAAAGTGCAGCTGATTCTTCGCAGTAGTTTTTGGATGGTGCCCTTTTAAATATGGAGAGCAATAAACAGCATTTTCGTCATTTTTTTCTTTTTTGCTATAAAAGGTAAAAATGCTGTTCAAGCCAGAAATAAATTAGCCAATATGTGTGGAGAAGATGTGTTAACAGTACATCAGTACCAGAACTGATTTGAAAAATTTTTCCTTCAAATGAGGAGGCCAAAAACCACCTCGATCAGTTTTTTTTTACAGCAAAGACCAAAACTTTTATGAGCGTGTAATCAATCATGTTACTACCAAAAATATGGCAAAAGGTATTAGACCAGAATGGCAATTTTATAATTTAATAAATAATTTATTCATTAAACGAAAATTTCTTTTCATTTTGACAAAAAAATACGAAATGACTTTCCGAACAACCCAATAGATTCAATATGAAAATAATATGAGATTTCTATATTTATGTAGAAATAAAAAAAATACTCAATCATCTAATCTTGCTTATCCTTTAACAATTAACTCTACAATGCATATTTGTGCATCATAAAGCAAGTACTATATACTAATATGTACTTTTTTATAAAATACTTTTGTAATTTGTTCATAGTATAATTACTTGAATAGTAACCTAGTAATTTTATACATAATTTTGTTAGGAGCATACCTATATATAACTACACATGGGATGTTATTGGAAAGCTGACAATTCACAAATCTGAAATCGTATAGATGGCTTTGGAGGATGACTGATTAAAAAATTTTGTCATTATTTCAAAGTTATTACTGACAAAATTTTTAATCATTCAGGTAGTAAAAAATTTATTTTTCAGAAAAGTAGTTTTTAATTGTAAAATCAGATGCAGCAAAATAAAAGGACATAAAAGTTAAAATGTAAAACATAATTGCATATAGCTACAAATAAATGCTTCCTTTAAAAATTGCTTGATAGAATTCAATATTATTAATATATATAACAAAAAAATTACATCATTAAACAGAAAAATATATTCATTTATATAATTTCTTCTCTTGATCCTTAAGCTCTAAAATTAATGGTTTAATAAATGTCAAAATAATATCTCCCATTTTTTTTATAAATTGTTTTTGTTAAAATTGCATTTGTTAACATGAAAACCACTACTGTAATCACATAATAACTATAGAACCAATGTTATTATTATTATTATCATTTACTTTTGGTCATGAAATGATTCACTGGAATGCATGGTTGCTAATTTTAAAACTTTCTCCACAAAATATTTTACATTTCAAATTTTACAATAATTTATCTTAAAAACCTTACATCATTCTTTTCTTTGTGCTATGCATTCCATTGATTTCTCGTTGGAATGAAATCATAGGAAAGAGCACCAATATTTAAAAATGGGTATATCTTTAAAATTTTTTACTAATGTTTGATGCTGATGTTAAACTTTAGTTAGAAATATAAAAAAATTTCAAACATTTATTCTTATTTTTAATATCAATAAAAAAAGAAAACCTTCATTGTGCATTTGCACTGCAGAATTATTTTAAAAGCATGTCTTATAATGAAACCTATTCAATATGCAAATAATAAAACATATTTTTAAATTTTGATCATTAACAATGGAAAACATGTCAGCATGAAATATATTGTAACAAAATGCATTTAAAAATTTAAAAAAAAAATGAATAATTTATGTTTGAATTTAAAGATAATATAAAAAATTTTATGCTGCAGTACTTTCAATGAATTTGTAAATATAATTCTAATAAAATTACAAAAAATTGCTTAGAGTTGCTGTTTTATGATTCAGAGTGCATGTCTCAAGTTCAGCAGCTTTAGGCTAAATGATCTGACCTGCAGAACATCCACACATGTTCAACTTGATTATAAAATAATTAAATATAACAGAAATATATTTTATTCCAGCTTTTGATATGACCGTAGCCAGAAATTACAAAAATTGTTAATTTAACCTAATTACAATCTATGAAAATCAAAACCAATCTTATTCAGCTTATGTAGAGCTCAAAGGATTTAATAAGATTTCTCACAATATTATTTTTAAAAAAAGATTTAAATAATAAATTTAAAAGATTTAAATAATATCTTATGTAACTGAAATTTGGGTAGTTATAATAATTAACCATTCAAACAACAACATTCTTACTATCAATGATTTTAATAAGATGCCCAAATCTACAACTGCACCATCTGTTTACATACAAATTTTTTATGAACACAGGCGATCATTTGAAAAATATGGCACTGCTTTTACAGATGGTTCCAAAATCGGTGACCATGTTGGATCAGCTGTAATATTTGATCATATTGTACTTTCTAGGTAGATAAATAAACATTGCTCTGTTTTCACATCGGAGGTTTTTGCCATTTATACTGCTTTAAGAGCGATAAGACTATTATCAAAGAAAGACTGGATCATATATACTGATTCAAAAAGTTCAATTGAATCAATTTTAAACTCTTCCAGACAAAGCCATCCTTTGGTGCACAGTACAGTAAAATTATATTTTAAATTACTGGATCGTAATTTCAGTATTTTATTTTGTAGGATTCCTGGACACGTTGGTATACCGGGGAACGATCAAGCTGATGCTGCCACAAAAACAACTAGTTTAAATGAAGGCACTTTTGTTCTGTTTCAAGACTTGGAAGAAATTGTAAAGCAATGTTTGCTTCGTATATGGCAGCATACTTGGGACTCTCAACTTAGTAATAAATTGCACTCCATCCAACCTTCTATTTCTGGTTTTAAGAATGACTCTCTCAGCCGTAGAAAGAGTGTTGCGCTTACAAGACTTCGCCTAGGCCATACTTATTTTACTCACAAACATTTACTTCATTCAGATGCAGTTCCAATTTGTGTAAAATGTAATACCATAATTTCTGTTCGGCATATCATATGTGAATGTCCTAAATATTGCCTTCTAAGACTAAAATATTTTGACAGCGATTATCCAAATTTGCAAGACATTAATTGGAGAATCCTACCACGTTAATGTGTTTTCTTTTTTACTTGATATCGATTTCATGCATAATATATAATTTATATTTTCAGTTCATTATTTTAATTTTACATCCTCTTACTTTAATGATATTCCCTTATCTTTTTAAATATTTTAAAGTTATTATGAGTTTGGCACAGCTTGGCCAGTATTGGCCTTTGCACCATAAAAAAATCCAATAAAGCAGACCAATCAAATGATTGTATGAAATGAAATACTCACTCCAATTGGTATCTGCTGAGTAATCACCAGTGATAAGTAATGGCTGAACTATGGAATATGTATTATCACTAGGATTGTCATAAGTCCAATTTCCCTCAACATAAGTAAAAGTTTGTGCTTCTTGCAATTCAGCCTTTTTTTGCCTCTCACTGGAAACTGAATCCTTATTACTAAACAACAAATAATAAATTTCATTAAAATTAATAATCAACACTAATAAATATATTAATATGATACTTGCAGTACACTAATTATATTCACTTATAACAAATATACTAGTATAGCTACTTTTCAGAATAAACTTAAGGGTGAAAATTAGTAACTACACACAACTGTAATAATTCTGTCTTCCATGAAAATGAAATTATTCTCCAGCAGAAATAAAATACTAAGGTTATTCTATGAAATATTACATAAAAATAAACAATAAGTTCATTAAACAGAAGAAGTGGAAGCAATAATCGCACTAAAAACAATCTTAGAAAACCACTAAGAACAATCTATTAAATTTGATGAGAATGCTGTATATTAATGCCATATTGAATAACTGGAAATCGAGCGTAAATGAACATGACAATATCAATAATTTTACACTCAATGATGAGTATACAAATTATTAACTAATACTCAATTAAAGTTACAAAATAATACAATAAGAGATGTTTAATTAAATGAAATAATAAATTAATATACCAAAACAGTATTAAAAGATACATAGTTAATCAGTTTACAACTTAAATAAATGAGAATGGTCACTCTTAAAATTTCTCACACATCCTAAAATAAAAGCCTTGTCTTCTCCAACCTGCATAAAATTAACATTGTGAATGCATTGCATTGCATTGATGAATAAAGACAGATCTATACTAAATATCTAAAGATCTATATATAAAGACCTAAGTTCTATATCTAAAGACCAAAGATCTACATCTAAAGACCAAAGATCTATATCTAAAGATCAAAGATATATATTTTGTAACTATTAGTTAAAAAATATTGATCTTTAATATGAATTAAACCTTTCATGCAAATGTATATTTTGGACATTTTTCTAATTTACTAGCAAACTTAAATTTGCCATAGAACTAAAGTTGTTGTCAATGCATTCAAAAGAAGAAATCAACAAATGTTTAACTTTTGATAGATTCTGTTTAAAAATTTGATAGGAAATACATTTTAGATGCTAAATTTGTGCTTCATGTCTACCTCTTCCCATTCTGCAGTTTTTGAATTTGTTTCAATGATCAGATAGAGAGAAGTTTTCAGAATGGATTTTGTTCAAAATTTAATTAAGTCCTATAGATTTAATCTATAGTCCATGTACAAAATTTCATTTGTATTTTTGAATTAGCATATCTACAGACAGATATAATTCTAAAAACTTTTTTTTTTCTGTAATGAAGAAAGAAAAGAAAGATGAAATATAGAGTTCTGAAATACAGAGTCTGAAATACAGAAGTTGTCAAAATCCTGAGTTCAAATTTTGACAATTATAATAATTTTAATGTATTTCAAACATAAGAAAATGAAAATATAACATTACCAATTAATGCTACTGAACATAAATATTTAAAAGGAAAATAAGTAAATAGTTGGACATGAAGTAAATCACTAATCAAAGATGAGAGAGGAACTGAAGTTAAATAAGAGAAGTTTAAATGTTGAGGATTAAATTTTAAAAAAGTTCATTCTTGTGAAGTATTAAAACAGAAAATAGATAGCATGGTCTTATAAGAGCTTTAACTTTATATTTAATAAAATGATTTATGAAAAATGTCATTACATTCCATTTTAAATGCAGTTATCTTTCAAATAATTGAATAATTGATGGCAGAACAATTACTGCAGGAAATTCTGGTAATGTTAATATATTTTTTTGTTTTGTTTTGTTTTGATGCCAGAATATCAAGAGAGTTACAAAGTTCCCTTCCTCCGAGTAAAATGACAGATTAGTAGCCATAGTAAAATGCATTAAAAACCAGCTGAGTACTCACTTAGATGATGGAACAATAGGAAAAATATATTTCACAAGTTCTTGACTTCTTTTCTGGATGAGAGAATCCAAGGCACTTTGTTCAACTTGTAATTCAGATTTTTTACTCTTTACATCATCTTCCATCATTTTAGAATAATTTTCCATTCCAGTTAGTTTCTCGGCAAATAGCTTCTGCCTTTTGGTTAATCTGCCTTTTTTTCCCTTTAAATCACTTATTAGTTTTTTGTCTAAAAATACATAAAATAATTTAAAAATGAAAATGACACACTAAATTAAATTTTAAAAAATTTAAATTCTAGTTAAAATGATTTCAATAATTTATTTAAGTAATTTAAGAGATCTAAAATAATTAATACTTTTAATATTTAGAAATTTTACTACTACAAAATGAATCACAAGCAGTCATTCAAGTGATATTGAATAAAAATGATTTATATATTTTTTATATGCCAAGAGATACCTGGATAGTTCTATAAATGCCCAGTTTTTATTTATTTTACACAAATTAAAAAGGAAATAACTAAACTTGCTTTATGCAAATTATTATTAAAATAAAGAAGATAACAATAGTTGTTTTCTGCAAATTATAAAATTAGTTAAAAAAACTAGCTATTTTATGAAGGAGTAATTTTACTTATCAATTACAGAAAAATCCCCTCTAAATACTAAAAGTTTGATGAGAGGATACACACACAAAATATATCAAGAGTCATCACAATTTAATGTTTCTAAAAAAAGTAATTTCTATTTACGGCTCTACAAGTATAATCCTCGTAACTTACAAGGTTCTTAAAAATGTAAGTTTAATATATTATAGAATTAAATAGTTTATGACAAATATGTATTTGGGAGCATTAAAAAATGGATGAAAATGGCATTAAAAATTGCCACTCAACGTGTAAAAGATTGTTCACACAGTATTAACTAAATATAATATTGTTTTCTCTTTGAGTAATAGAATGTCATTTCAGAATTGTTTATAAATCTTACAGGAGTAAAAAGATTAGACTCTGTAGCATAACATAACACAATCTTCAATTATCTATAGATACGTACAAAAATATTTACCAAGCGGGGTTCAGGTTAAGTAAATTTATTTTATTGGACTTTCAAATGAAAAAGGAGGGGAGAATACAGCCGAACAAAATTTGAAATATTAATTATTATTATTCTGAATATATCATCAAAGGGTTGACTATCTGTTGGTCTATTATAGCATGCAAACAGAACAGTCTAAATTAATAACATTTTGTATGTAATGTAACTACAACTGCAATTTGACATCATATGTTAGTTCAAATTGATGGTAGAAAGGTATGATAGATGCAAATTTATACATATTCAAATGGACAGATTTGGTTAAAATGTTAGATTCCCGATGAACATCTATATTCCATAATTATTATTCATCAATATCAAGCATGGCATGGTTTACAATTTTATGCATGGGGACAAAAATAAGACTTTTATTGGAATTTTTTTAGTTTTATTTTTAATTTAAACTAATTTTGCTTGCAATCATAAAATTCATGCAAGATATTGCAGATAGGCACATTAGAAAATGCTGGATAATCAAATACAAATAATTTTAAAGAAAATTAACAGATATAAATTCAAATAAAAGAAATTCAGTTTCTACCTTTGGATATATCTAGTTTACAATCTTTTATACTTTTATCAAGAAGTTCGATTCTTTCTTTGTACCTTTCAATGCTAAATTTCTGGAAAAATAAAAATTTCATCAGAATTAATATCTACAATTAGAAGATATTACTCACAACTAAAAAATAACAATATTTAAAATTAAAATAACGCATAACAATTAGCAATATAAATATAACACAAAATATACATCCTCTAGATGTATGTTGATAACTTCCAACAGACTTAATAAAGGATAAAGATATTTTATTCGACACAAAATGCAGTACAAAGGCAATACAAACAATAAATGACAGAAATTGACAATAAATAAGTGGCAAATCCCAATGAAATAACTGCAATTGCCCAAAGCACTAGGTAAAACTTTGCTCAACTACTTGCTTGAACTTAATTCAACTGCCTCAACTATGCACAGTTATTAAGACAGAGTAAAAAATGCTTCTGTGAGAATACCATTTCTGTTCTTAAAATCGAAACACTGCCTAAATTGCAAAAGTTTTGGAAATTTTCATTTTTCTATACAAAGCTGAAAGTTTTTGCCTGAGCATTAATTAAAGGACATCTGTAAAATTCTTTTCCTTACCATGAAACTAAATGGATAAGAAAATAAAATAATTTAAGCAGAAAGAGAACTTGTATTTATGATGAACATATCTAATAATGTTTTTTTGAGTAAAGTAAATTCTCTCTCTGATTCACCATGTATATTGAGCGCATTATTAGTAAAATCTTTTTTTTTTTCTTCTTAGCTTTCAGCAAAGGAAGAAAATCAGGCAATTACATAAATAATGAAGCAATGAAAACAATTTGAATTTAATTGCAATAAATGAAATCAATTATAGAAATTCATGCAAATGCAATATTTTAATTTTTAAATGCAGAAAATATTTTATAGTATTTAAATTGATAGTAATAAAAAGATAATTTTAAAAGTTTAGTGATAATGTTACTATCAGCATTGTTCCATGATGTTTTCAGAAGTTAAAATTCAAATTTCCAAAAAAATATTTAAGGAAAATATTTTTTAACTTTCTAAAATATATTCAGCATATCTAGGTCTCATAATTTGTTTTATGAAACATCAACACAATCTTGCATAAATACATAATTTTATAAGTACAGAATTTGCATAGTACCAAATTTTCATGTATACCATTTGATACAAAAATATATATTCAAATATACAAGTTAGCAGGCATAAAAAATCTATACACGTAAATGGATTTTTACCATATTCTCTACTTCTTTTTTCTGTGCTAATATTTCACTGCATCTAGAAAGAAAAAAAAATGATTACAAATTACTGATAAATTTTGAAGAAAAGGATGATTCATTATTTAACAAATTCAGAGAATGCTAAAGAAAAAAATCAAAATTTCTTTAACATCAATTTTACCGAGTAACACTTGTCTGTACAATAATATTGTTATAAGGTAGTATGTTCTATAATCTTATTTTCTTTGAAAGAGACAATTCATTCACAAAGCAAAAACTTATTTCTTTTTTTCTTTTTTAACATAAATATAAAAATATAATATTATTCATATTTTTACAACTTACATTAACTGAAAAAAGATGCTTTTCTATATGAGCTATAAAAAAACTTTAAACGAATGAAATAGCTTCTAATTTTAAGATTTGCTCATAACGACACAATATATATATATACATATATGTGTGTATGAGTGTGTGGCTCATTCATTGTAGACATTGAGGTGTTATAACTTATTCTACAATGCATAGTAATGTCATATTTTATTTATAATTTAAATTTTACCTTTGCTCTGTTGTTCTAACTTTTAGTTAAGAAAATGAATTGATTTTTGTCTTGAAGTAGGTAAATGTTAATCACATAAGAAACCATGAATTAATTCATTCTGTATAATCGATGCCTATACAACAAATAAGAATAATTTTGTCCTTAAATAACTAATAAAGTAGTTACAACTAAACATCCATCTTTTTTTTTTTTTTGTATCTGTAAATATTGCAATTAGAAGGAAAATAACAAGAATAAAAATTGCAGAAATATAAAAAAATAAAGATTTAAAGCAAGAAGTAATAATGCAGAAAATATAAATTTTTAAAATAAAGATTTTAAACATAATTTTCAATTTTTAAAAAGTTGACAGATAAAAAAATAATTATTTTTTGAGATTTTTTCATAGTTCATTGAAACTTTTGCATGATAACAATGACAAAAAAAATAATTTCAGAAGGATTCCTTGTTTAAATCTTGCCTTAGCATTTTGTCAGACTACATTTTTAACATAAATGTTTAAATGTAGTGCTTCAAGTTAAAACTAAGAGTGTTTTTAGTTTAATAGTATTTTTGAATTAAATAACGAAAAATATAATAGATAAGTTCTATGCATGGTTCTTCATTACTAAAGTAGTGAAGCAGAAGGGGCCTGAAAGAAATTTTTGGCTCGAGATCTTCTCTGAGTGTTCATGATCAGGCCATGAGTGTTCATGCACATGTACAGAAAAAATAGATTATATGTAATTAATAACTATATAAAAAGCAAAGAATGTTTAAAATCATGTGCTTGTATTATATTATAAAATAGATCTGCACCTGAAGCAATGAGTTTTTTGGCTTTAAATGAACACATTTTAAAAGAGAAGTTACTAGGAAATAAGAAAACTAGGCACATGATTGTCACAGACAGATATAAACTGGTAGAACTCCTATCTAGAAAGAAACTAAAATTCATTCAGAATGATAAGACTAGCATTCCCTCTGCACATGCCTCCCAATACAACAGGGATTCCACATTGCAAGAAGTAATGGGGCATTAAACGTATATGTAATATTTCTATTATTTGAAGGGGGAAAAAAAAAATGTGACATAGGCTTGAAAACTTCTTCAGGCCATTGATGAAAATGCAATGCATTAACAAAAAAATTCATTGTGAATGACAAAAAAAAAAAAAAAAAATCACCATGAGAATGATAAATAAAAAGAAGTGGCTTTTTGCACAATATATCTGTTGCTCTAATCTGTAGTTAATTTAAAGTTAATTTTCCATATACTTCAGACATGGCCAGCCTAATCAGACTTTTTTTTTCAATATGAATGATCAATTCAGATGTATTAATAACTGAGATGAATATTCAATTTCATATGTACTAATTTCAAAGCAATTTCTTATGATTTGTGGCAACATTTATTAATTTAATAATGAATATCTTTTTTTTTTTTTTTTTTTTCCTTCACAACAAAATTTTCTTTCTAATTTATGAAACCTCTTTGGGAAAGAACTTGAGCTATTCTTATCTTTGAAAAAATTATGTGTGCCATGGTTAATGTGGATTGCTAGAGATTCAGTTCCTGAAATCTGGGTTTCAATGTCTTTTTGAAAAATTTATATACGAGATATAATGGTAATAAAGAGGAC
Organism: Argiope trifasciata; assembly: GCA_026543055.1. Classification (NCBI taxonomy): domain Eukaryota; kingdom Metazoa; phylum Arthropoda; class Arachnida; order Araneae; family Araneidae; genus Argiope; species Argiope trifasciata. Next base: position 115,969 of record JAPMOQ010001581.1, read on the forward strand.
TTTTCTTATTTTGTATTTGTGGTATTGACATTTAAATAAAATTTCAAAATGTCTGGCCACATTTCAAATAATAAAAAATAATTAAAATTGAAGTTTGACTTAAATTCTTAATCTTTTACAATAAAATAAACCAAAAGTCATTATACTCCTTTTTGTATCACAAGATATATTATTTAAAGCTCTTTAATGCACTTTTAGTAAAGAAGACACTGTAACTTCCCACCCACATCTTTCTGCTTTTTTTTTTTTTTTTTTTTTTTTTTTTTTGTAGAAAACTGAGTTACGTCAATAGAAATTTTTTGAATCCATTTTCGTGAAATTCAGCCTTTAATTTGGATGATCAAAATATTATAATTGCTCTGTAAATTTAAAAGTAGTTCTGTCATTCAGTTCTGTATATTTAAAGGTTGTTCTATCATTCAGTTTGGTAAATTTAAAGATAGTTCTTCAATTTATAGAATTTGTAAAGATATAATATTTTGTATATACCTTTTAAGTATTCTATTCTTTTCTTCATCTACTTTATACTTCTTTGGTTTCTTGTCAGCAAACCTGCAATAAAGAAATCTATATAATTCTGCATAATTAAAATAAAACAAGAATTTATATAAAATTATTATTTTTTTAATGTCATAAATAAAAAAAGCAGCAACATAAGGGCAATTAACCAAAGAAATCTAAACTTCATTCTTGAAGCAGGTGTGCATGAGTGTAATGGCTTTCATTGATACGAAATTCATAAAAAAATAAAATAAATGTTTCATCCAATTTTTTTTTTTTTTTTTTGCTTTGTTAATACAGTAACCAAAATCTTTTCATAATGCTTGAGAATAATAAATGGATATGCATTATTCATTCTTTTAGAAAAGATGTAGTGCTGAATGATCAATTTTTCGATTTAGTAACATGGTTAGATTTAAAAAATTCAGATTTTCTAAACAGTCTAACATTTTAATGATAGAGTATATGCAAACACTCAGACATGATGAACAAGAAATAGAATTTAATAAAATGTTATATACATTTTTTGTTATTTCTGATCCCAGGTGATATAGCTACCACCATTATGAAACCCAAGATCTATAAAAAGTCTAAAAACAAAAGCAGATCCCTTAAAATCTCAAAAATAGTAAAATTTAAACATTTAAGAATATGATTGGGAGAGGCTTGATCTGTCTTGCATAAAGGACATTCAGCAAAGATCTTTCGCTCATGTTTTAAGGTGAAAGATTTAGAATGCATATTCGAAAAAAAGTGAGAGTCGTTTGCTGTTTTTTAGATATCCAGATGGTGATAGCAAGTAGGATATTTACCAAAGTGCCAAGGAAGGGAAAGTGGAACCTTCCAAAGTACAATCGACTCCATAATTTTGATATAGAGGATTTCAAAATAGGTTAGTGTTTAGTCACTATGAAATATGGTAGTCGAGACAGCGTTAGCTAAGTTATCGACAATCTTATCAGCAATTTGACCACTTTTTTTTAAATTAGAAAGAAATCTTCCAGTAATTAACAAATTTGAAAAAGATAACAAAAATAGAATGTTAGTTGCAGGCATGACAATTTTTGTTTCTTTAAGTTACTTACATTTCTAGTTTTAAGTTTCTTAAAATTCATTTTATTATATTTCCAGAAAAAATTTCAACATTTGTAAATTTTACTAAAGTGATACAAGAATTGCTTGACTGATTTTATTAAATGGTGGAATAGAAAAAAATGATTTATCATCTCTAATTCATCGATTTTTATTTATAATCATCAGAAATAATACTATAAGTGAAAAATCATACAAAAATATAAATAAAAGTTAATGAGGCTGTATATGCATGCTTCTTCACATTTCTTCTTGAATGTCTAGGCCAATTTTTGTATATTCTTTAAAGTATGAGAGACAATACTGTCAGCATTTTCAAAGAGCAAAAATTAAATATTTAATTCATTAGAAATTAACCAAAATTTGCTATTTTTCTGTAATAAAGAATGGCAATTCTTACAAGAAATATTTTAATAATTACACTAAAATTCCAAATTTCACCTCCTTAATAACATTAAATTTTCTTGTGCATCTTTTTTTTCTTTCTTTCTATTCCTTATTAATTAAGTTAAAATTTAATGCAGATAAACTTCAAAATACTAACAGTGTAATACAAATAAGGCTTCTGATTTATTACTCAATACTCTTTTTTTTTATTATTGGTTTAGGGTAGTTATTTAATAGTGCCACAATGAGCTGATAAAACAGAACTGATACACTCCTTATCTTCAAAGGATTACAATAATCCAAAGGTAGTGAGTCAATTTATGTGATATAATGAAAGGACTGAATATACTATAATAATGTACATAAAATTATTTTTTACTTTTAAAATACTATACTTGAAAGCATTTTAATCCTGAGCAATATATATATCCAGCAGAATTAATTAAAAATCATCCTACGTTAAACTTGAAAACTTTGACTTTGAACTGCATTCTATCACCAATTCATACTGATGTCAGAGTAGAAGGTACAATTGATTCATCTGGACAATTCACACATACACAGACATACAAACATTAATTTTATAAACATAAATAACTCTTTCAGAATTATTTTATCAGGGAGCGTTTTGCTTTTTCTAGGTAGATGTTTTAGAATCCAGGAGGATCAAAAGAATACACCCAGTCTGATTTATACCATTTGTTTTACTCAGAGAATTTCCTTTTTACATGTCATATAATATGGGTAATATGTTATACATCTTTCTATATTTAATCTGATTATGTAAAAAATTACTTTTATTATTATTAGCAACAAAACAATGCTGTAGAAAACCTTTAGTTTGTTATAGCTAACAATAGTATACACATTCTCTAATAAATACATCATACACATAAGTAAAAAAGCAAACAATATTTTAAAGATCCATTTTTCTCATAGATGTGAATTAATAAGACACATTTCCATAATAAGCACACTATTTCATATCTTTCTTGTCTGGACGAATTTGCACCACTTTCCTTCTGTTTACTTTTTCAATCTAAGTTGGATACTAAATATAAGGATAAGAAGTTTCCAGGCTACTGGCAGATTCTGCTTTCCTTTGTAGATAAAATAATATTGAGAAATTGAGATATGTTGCTTCAGTTATTATGATGATGATGATTCAACCACCCAAAAAGCTTCAAGCAGGAAGGTGAGAACTTCGATATGGTTACCATAGCACATGGCACTTTTCTTTTCTTGCTACAGTAAATTCACAACAATTTGATCTCAAAAATACATTGAATCTATTAAAAAAAGCCAAAGGAATGTTATTAGATATTTTCAACCTCTCCTAGACTTTCAGTAAACTCCCCAAAATTTGGAAAACCTCCATTATTATTCTGTTGCTGAAGGCAGGCAAAAGCTACATCTTACTCACCAGTACACTGTGCAAGCTTATGGAGCGAATGATTCACTCCAGAATAATGAACTGGTTAATTCGTGAGAGAAAAATATTCTTCAAACAGACAGCCTACTGAGCTCATCACTACACAGTGGATCAGCTTTTTTACCTTTGTCAATCAATCACTGATGGCCTACAGAAACAACCTTATGAGAAAACTGTGGCGGTTTTTCTTGACATGTCTTCGGCTTTTGACCGAGTTTGGTGAAAAAAACTCATTGGCATCGAAGGACATGCACTCGTTTGGATTAATGACCTTTTAAGAGACAGACATTTCTCTGTTAGGTTCAATGGTGTACGCTCTAAGACCTATAAAATATGGACCAATGTGCCACAGGGCTCTGTCTTGAGCCCTTTGCTTTTTCTTCTCTACATGAACACTGTCGATCCTTACATCCATAAGAAAACCAAGATCCCCTGTTACACAGATGATATTGCTATTTGGAGCACAAGTCAAAGTTTAAAACCTCTCAAACATTCCTGAATCTTAGTTTGAAGGGTATAGCAACATGGGCTGACGACCTCAACCTCTCTTTAAACCCAAATAAGTCAAATTACTATGTCTTTTCAACTGATAGGAAAAAATGAAGAGCCTTCCATCCAGTTTTAAAAATTCAAGATTCTCTCATTGAACCTGTTGAAAATCCTAAGTATCTGGGAGTGATCCTGGAATCAGAACTGAAATTTACAAAGCATGTGAAAACTATGGCATAAGGGCTTCAAGAAATTTAACATCCTCCACAAACTTTGCGGTACAAACTGGAGCGCAAGATCATCAATATTAAAAAATACCTACTGCACAGTCATCAGGCCAGTACTTGAATACTGCTTGCCAACTGGGCGTATGCGTCTGAGCCTGTTAAAGACACATTAGACTCAGTACAATATAGATCATCAAATATTATCATTGGTGCAGTGTCCTCTACTAATAACATCAAGGTCGAACTTGAAAGTGGGCTTGTTTCCCTTGAAAACAGAAGGAAACTTGCAACTCTGAAATTCACCAACAAAATCAGGAGCCATAACAAGGACCACATCGCTCACAGAGCTTGGACAGGTACTTCAAGGCTTCGAAGATCATCAACATTGCATTTTGACAGAGAAATTAGAGAGGCTATTCATCTTGACCATGCTTCTCTGGATATTTCCCAAGAATCACTTCTACCTTTCAAGCCTCCTATGAGTACAATAATTAATACAAACCTATTGGAGCCATGTTCTAAAAAAGAACCAGGCTCAAGTTTTATTACAGAAAGGTGAAGATGCAGTTCGTTAACTAGGAAAAGATAACAGCACAATTATCTATACTGGTGGTTCCTCTGATATTGACTGTAATAGAGGAGGTGCAGGCATCTATATTGTTTACCCCTCAGAAAATGTCAAGCTTAGAATATCCGCTGGCCAAATTTCTACGAATATTACTAATGAACTAACTTCTATTAAAGAGGCCACGCATTCTCCAGTGGATTCCTGCTCAGGTAGGTATCGAGGGAAACGAATGTGCAGATGTGATGAGGAGCAACCCCGAACAATCACCTGTACAGATGCAAATGCTGGCATAGGATCTACAATCAACATTATGGCAAGGCACCAATCCCTGACCTAGACTGCCCAAGAAACTTCTCCTCTACAATAGCTTGGCTACGTATTGGACATTTCAAGGGCATGAAGATATCACCAACTGGTATTAAATCCTATCCCAACTACAAGCGCTGTCCTTAATCCCAACTGATTCCAGAACATGTTTTTAACTGTCAGGCCATTATCCGCTCCCTGTTCCTCCTTGGAGCGCCACCCATTAAGATCCACCATGGCTATCGGGCTTCAGAATTGGCAGATCTTGCCACCAAGACTTTTGGTGAAATATAGACTTTATTTGCACTTTGCACCTTTATAGACACAACGACGTATTTTTTTTAAAAAATTGTATTTTATTCTAATTTTTTTAAAAAAACTAAAAGGTTAATAAATACATTAATTATATACATTTATAAATTATTTATTATATTTATGAAATTAATATTGAAGAAATAGATTGAGGAAAAAGTTTGAGGTTAACTTGGATATAACATTAATAATAGAAAACAGCCCTTAAAAATAAATAATGCTTTATACACCATAGGAATCTAAACATGAGCTATTTAATTGATAAAGACAACAATCTAACTTAAATATTCAACTGAATAAAAAAACCTATTTCAACATCATTTTTGTATATATTTTAAAAATAAAGATTAATTATGTCTAACATAAGACTGCATTTTATCCAATTTACTACATATCCCAAATGTGGTAACATAAAAGAAAATAATAATAGCATCTGGTACAAATTTCTCTTTTTAACCCCATCATAAAGTAAACACATTAATATTTTATTTGTGAAGCTATTCTATAGCTGATTCTAAGGGGCACTTTATTTTTCTCACATTTAATAGTCATTGAATAATATTTGATATTTAATGTGTAAGATAGAATTACACATCATTCAGATAAATTAAGGATACTTAGGTATGAATCACATCAGTAAGTATAAAACCTTTATTGAACATTTGGCAGTTTATTGCTGGATACAGTTAATATGTAAGTATCAAATAAAGTCATCTCATTTAAATTTTTTAAAAAAGTACAGACTTATAAATACAAACCCACTAAATATAAAAACGTCCAAAACACAGCGAACATCCAAAACGATTTTCATGATTTAATTTACTGAGCCAATTTAATGTTTGATAGACTGTTAGTTACCTTTTTTTAAAAATTTCAAATTCAATTTCTAAATAATAATAAACTATCTACTAGAAATATTCAGGATTATAAATTATACTTTGATAGATTTTCAGAACCATGACAAAACATATTTTCTTTTACTTGAGGCAGCAGGAAAATTATGATCTTATATAAAGAAGTGTAGATTATTTTTTATGAATAATTTTTTACAGATGTCAACTTAGGCACTCTTTTGAATAATTTTATTGAGTGGTTCATCTGTACTGCCTATGGTCCAACCTTGTTTTATTTTATGAAATCTGGCTCAGTAGAGACTAAATTAGTATGGACAGAAAAACATTCTACTTAAGACATTATGATAACAATATCTACGAATAATACCAACTTCTCATTTTATTTAAGTTATGGGAGTTTTGTGTGAGTCAAGAAATTTTAAAGGTGAAATATCATATACAGATAAAATCAAACTCTACAGAAGGGCAGTATATGAGTAATGCATTAAAAAAATTATAGTCCAAAATAATAACTTTGTCAGCAGATTTTTTAAAATAATTTTTTGAGAAGTTATGTAATAATCATATTTATTACCTGAACATATATATAAGATACTAACTTCGTTTTGCAACATTATGTAATTTCCGTTTGCGATTCGTCATGTCATGAGTCACTCAATTTAAAAATAATTTACAGTGATATTTAGTTACTAAACTAATAACAAAATCAATATATCTAAAAGGGAAAAGAAATTTATCTTTCCATGAGGCATAAAGATATCAATCTTAAATAATGAGAATTTTTAGCAAGATTTATTTAATAAACATAATTGAGTATTTAATCTATGCTTTCATCAAAAATCATTCCCAACTTTTCAAACTTAAATATTTCCTAATTAGTTACAAAATAACTCAATGCATCAAAAATGTTTATTAATGTGGATTAAAGTAACTCATTTTTCATACCTTTCTAAACTAGTCGTTTTCGAATGTGTGAAATTGCCATTCTTTATGCAATCCACACAATAAAAATGTTTCTTCAATTTGCTGCATAAATCACATTTTAAATATGAATCTTCACGTTTATAAATATGAATATCAGTGAAAGATATGCACTGATATACCATTTCTGGAATGGATTCATCTAAGCCTTCATCACTTGAATTCGCCATTAAAACATCACTTCTCCATCTTAACAACAAAGGATGACAGTGTAAGTAAACAAACTAAACATTGCAATCTCGCATAAACTGTTTATTCGGAAAAAAATTTTTAACACTTCTTTTCCGAGATATTTTTAACCACTTTAATCTTTAAAAATATTTTTAATATTTTCTGGAATTGTAATCTACAGTTATACAATATATTCTATTGTGATGAAATTAAATATATATATATTCCTTCGAAGACGGAAGTGCGAATCTGTGAGAACAAGATGTGATGGTTTGTTTACATACAAACCTCGTATTTTTCTAATGTAACTTTTCCTTACAATGTATTTTTATAGCTGAAATATAATCAGAAGAGACTATTGCAAAAGTGTCTCTTAAATATGGATAATTCATATAAAACGTAAGTAATAAATTAAGTTTCTTTTAATATATTGTACATTTATATTTGATAGTTAACACCTGTTAATGTAATTTTTACCTTAGAAATATTATTGATTGATTTTCTGAAATTTTTGAGTCTGTTTTGTTTAAGCTTTTCTTCTCTATAAAAAAAATCATTTAAGTGTTTTCATTAAATGAACGTAATTTTATTTAAATTTGAATTATATCAACATAAATTAAGATTATCTATTTTATTTATCAGCTTTTTTTGTGTTAGATTTTTATACAAAAATAGATAATACTGTAGATAACTATTCCATTGAGTGCTTTCTATTTCAGTACAATTATTGCAAATGCATAAATTCTTTAATACATTATCTGATTAGATTAAGATTTATAAACTTATTTTTTTTTTAAATTTATTAAATGCCTAGAAAACAATGTTTATATATATATATATATATATATATTGGTAACTTTTATATCAGAAACCTAATCTCACTGGGATATACAAGCACATCTGATTATTATTCTAAAAATTCTTAATATATACAAATGAAAAATGTAAGACATTAAATTTTACCTTATTTACTGAATATATGAAGCATCTTATTATTAATTAGATTTATTAATTAGTAGTTATAAAATTTTGCTTAGATGTGTATGCAATTATTTTTTTATATCATATGCAGTTTTTTTCAATCTACAGTTGCTGCTTCATATTTCCAATAGGTACATAAACTATGTAAGACAGTGAATAACTAATTTGTATGGTTTATTTTAAATTAGAAATAATGTATAGCCTATTATTTAATATATTTAGTTTATTGAGGATGCAGTTTCAAAACATGCTTACATGTGAATTTTATAGTCATTCCTGATAAATTCCAGAAAAATGTTAATCTGATTTTATTTTTCTACAAAAACTCTATTTGTTCAATAATAAGTGAAACTTTAGTATTTATTACATATATCCTCAAATTTTATTCATTATTTTATTGAATGAAAGTATAGAAATTCAAAATGCAGTAAAAAATGGTGGGGGACTAAGTTTTTTGTAATGTGGTTATACAGTTGTAACATTTAATAGAAAACAGTTTACTATAAAATGATTTCCTCTTAAGTAAAAATATTGTTTTATAATTAAGTTTATTTAATGTATTTAAAAATATTTTATATTATATTCATAGTGAAGCTAATATATTATTTAGAAAAGTTACAAATTACAAATGATGTAATTTGTCTTATATTGCTTGCTATTAACTAAAATAGTTGTTTCAAATACTTTTTTTTTTCAGGTATATATAGTTCTTTTACCTTGCAGAGGTTTATAAATATTTGCTTGTAATATATATTTAATTTTTATTTACTGCACAAATTAAAAATCCTGATTCATTTAAAAGATTTCTTTAAATTTTACATATTTTGATAATTTTTAAAGATTAAACTTCATAGAATTCTTTTCAAGTAAAATTCCTTAAGCAATGAAGGCTATTTTAAAACATTAGTAAAAAATTTTCTAAAAGAATCATCTTAAAATATCATATATTATTCCCATAAATAAATATATATATAGAAAATATGTTGATACTTTTTTTAGGATGTAAATTGAAGGGGAATAAAATTGTTAAGTAGAAAAATAGTATTATAATATATATAGAAATGTGCTGTGAAATATTTACCAAATTTTATGCTAGATGGTTGAAATTTGGTGTGAGGTTTTTTTTACACCAAATTTCTAAATTTTAAACAATTTTTGAGTAAAATCCATACATAGGAAGTCTGTCTGAGTGCAGCCAAGCAATAATCTTATATATATTATAAATTTATTTAACTTTTTAATTTCAAAGATGCCAACACATTCTTCTACAAAATTAAAAACATTAATAATGCTAAAACATATTTTTAAAAAAGTTAAGTCCCTGCACAATTCTACTTTAGAGATTAGAAAGTCATATGTTTGGGTCTTGATTCTATTACTGATCTGTTTTCTTTTTTATTGTTTCTATCAGTCATCGATTTTAAAATTACAGTTACTGATTAAATAAAATTAAAATATTCTGATGGATTTTGTCTCTTTCACATTAATTGCAAATTATTTTAAAAGTTTTTTTAGATTTTTTTTTTAAATGAGTGAATTTTTTTTTTCTGCTGCTGCATGTATTATTTGGGGATTGAGGGATTAAAAATATATTTTATTTAATTTTATAATTTTATTTGTTTTCTTTTTATTTACTGTAAAAAAATAAATAATTTAAATATATATATATATTAAATGAATTATACTAAACTATTATTTTAAATGTTCATCAGTCTTCAAATAAAAAGTTTGTTCAAAAATAAGTTTAGAAGAGTGAGAAATTTCAATTCATTTCAAGCTAATATTATTTCAAGAGGATCATTACATTTTTTTTTTTTTTTTGTCACAATTGATGCATAATTATTATTTTGTAAGCTTTGCAGTTAAAAATACACAACAGTTAGAGAAATGCTTTGTTAAACTGCAGTATTCATTCTTTGAATATACCTTTGTAAAATATATAGTCAGAAGTGCTTTATTTGATATATACTGTGTTTTTAAAAAAAATATGACTTCATGGCATATGGAAATATAAAATTTAGGAATTTAAGTCATAAAAATATTTACTAGGTTAAAATTAGTTAATTATTAAGTTATATATAACTTTAATAATGTGCATATTTGTTATAATTTTTTTATGTTTTTGTGATTGTTGATTTTTTTTAATTATCCAGAATTCAAATTAGTCTGCAAATGTATTTTTTTAAACATTTTGTTGTCACTAATTTTTTTCCCTATATTTATTATTTTATATTATATTTTCTTTCTATAGAGTATACATTCTAAAATTTCATATATATTTAACTTTCTTACTGCACAATTAATCGATTTCATATGCTTTTGAAATCTGCTACACTAAATTAGCATGCTTAGTAATGAAAAAAATACAATAAAAAATCTTGTTAAAAGAATAATATCCAAATATAAGTGTGAGAAAGACCCAGTAAGATGATTACAACATTTACCTATGCTATCAGAGTGCCATCCTATAGAAGAATGGTTACTATTTTCCTTACTATTAGAATGCCTTATCATAAGAGGTTTGTCATAATTTTGCATGTTATTAAAATGCTGCATTGTAAGAAGATTGACTGTATTGAAGAAATTATTTTCATATTCAGACACTGAAATGTTCTTAATTTTGATGCAAAAGATAAGTAAAAGCTGTATTATCAAAATGTCTTCTGTAGAAGAGCAGTTTCAATTTACTAAATATCCGAATGCCATGCTATAAGAATATTATTAAAAGTTTTTTTTTTTTATTTTTTTTTTTTTTTTTTAATTTGAGGATTGTTAATCTGCCATATTATGTAAGCATATTGCAATGATGTAGCAAGGGTTAGTAGAATTAGGGCATACTACATAGTGTCATTCTTAACCTTAGTTGTTGTAGCTAGCTTAGCAAGAATTAATGACAGAAAGCATGGAATTTATTTTCAGTCCCTCGACATATTTCATTTAAAAAAAGTAATATAAATACGTTGATGTTTTGTTTCCGAGATTCAGCATTTGAGTAACTGTACTCCTTTCCTTCCTTATCATTACACTACTGCCCAATTTACCATGTTGTTAGAATGCATTATTGCAAAAAGAATTTTAAGTTTTGATTTATTGTGAAAAACTGAATAATAGTTTTATTTTCGTACATTCATATAACCAATGGGAGGGTCTCCTGAAAACTTTCTCGCATATTCTCTAGCAGATTGTTTTTCACCATCTATCCGCATGGAGTTGTGGTCTGGAGGCAAGGCCGTGAATATCTTATATGGCATAAGTATTTGATTGTTACAAAAGATAGATCTTTGTCATGGATCTAGAGGTTTTGCTGAATCTATCGTGGGAATGTATATTTTACATTTCTTTTTGCCAACGGATTGACTCTAAAATTTGAGTCGTAATAACAAGAGAACATACTGAATTTTATTAATTAAAATCATTGCGTTTGCATGAATGTGAAAATATAGAAGGTCAACCAACTGACAGATTAGGTGCAAAATCCGATAGAAATTTATATTTCATATCTGCAAATCATATTCCTGATGCCAAATAAACCCACGTTATGTAATGTGTTTTGTTTCAAAATGCGAAAGAAGAAAAGAAAAAGCGAACAATTAGTGGACGCGTGCAAGTTGCACCCTTCTCGAATCCATACCTGTTTTAAAACTGGTTAAGTTGTTCAGGGAAACGGATAAGAACAGTTTAAATGGAGCACAGATATGTTGCAAGCCACACAAATCCAAGGTACAAGTTTGTGATGCCGAAATAATAAACAATAGACTAACGATATCAAATGCAATATCTATCTATCTATCTATCTGTCTGTATGTATGTATGTATGTATATATAAAACAAAATACCATAAATTATATTGCTTAAAAATTGTTTCATATTTATCTCTAAAATCTTCATTGCAAAAAAAAAGTAATAATAATAAATAAATAAAAAATTCAAAATAAAAAATTGCATAACTTAATGCGTAAGTCTTATTACATTATGCAATTCATTCTTCCAAAATTGTAATTTTTTTTGTTGTGGTTTGTAAATATTTTTGTATATTTTTTCTGTCAGTATTTTGTGTAACGTAAATAAATTATAAGAAATGGAGAACATTTTGGGGAAGTTGTTTTTATATATATTATAAAAAAAATAAGTATATATATATATATATGTCAAATTTTAAATAACTTACACTTTTGAACGTAAAAATCCATATTTGTATCATATGAAAAAATATAATAATTAATATAATAATTTTTTAAACAAAAAAAAAAGAAAAGGGAATATATATCGAGTCAAGATGTGTGTTACTATATATACCATTTTATTTTTTGTGCGGCCGTTGAATTTACCACTTTCAAATAAATTATTAGGCATGCAATTTACAATTTTGTGTTTTACTCTTCGATATGCAATTTACCATTTTCATAAATTTATCCGTGCAACTAGCTTGTGCCCCATTTACTTTTGATGGCTTAGAAATGGTGGCTCAAGTACTGGGCGAATCCGGATGCACTGCCTCTCTCTCCAAATTATCCGCCCTGTTTGAATATTCTGATGTTGATATAATATGAAAGTATGAAAAAAAAATGTCTTGTTAGTTATACTGTTCAAATATTTTTCAGGGTTTGAGATATCATGAAGCACGTTTCAAACTTTTGCATAAATATAGTCATTTATCCTTTTTATGCTCATTTTTATATTTACGTTCTGCGTTAATTTTTAAAAAAATTACAATGTGTACATCAATATGTACTGAATAATATTTATAGCATCAGAATTAATCATTTAAAAGAGAGCCATATATTTTTTGTTTGTTTCTGACATCCCTCCGAACGTTTACGAGGAGCAGTTTCCCACCATCTTTTCAGACAGTCATCAGCAGACGTAAGTTCTTCGCATTGTACAAAGTCTTAAGGCAACAACAACAACAAAAAAAAAATTGATGGGTTTGTTGCAAAAAAGATGTAGCTCCAACTTGGGAAAATTTAGAGTTACATGCACTAACACGTTGGAAAAAACAAAACAAACCTTGTTCATTTGGCGCCAAAAGAACGCAAGAACTAAGATGTCCAATCTTAGATATCATCTTACTCAAGAAATGGAGATATCTGTCTCTCTAGCTTTCAGAATTTGCAGGCATATTTTTTACTGTTTTCTGCAAATTTGATTAATTGGAGCTACCTCATTTTTGAAAAAAATCCTTCAATTATCTTTCTCGTGCTGTAAAGTATGTTTTTTGATTGGGGATTTTCAAAGAGATTGTGGTTATAACAGTCTTCGGTTAACCTGAATTTTACTTCATTCATCCCAGAGTTAGTCATCTTTGTATCTGTGATACTTTAGAATTTGAGTTTTAACTTGCCACTATTGCAGAAGAAAGATAAAATTTTAAATGATCATGTTAAACGAATTTAGTTATATGTATATTTTTTAAATATAATAATGTATTAAATTTATTTTCAGGTCTGTTTTGAAGCTCTTGAAAGCAAGGAATGTGACGGAACGCAGTTTTGAGGAAACTATTAAATACGCCAATAAATTATTAGAAAAATTAGATTATTTACAAAAAGCAAATGCTCATAAAAATTTTCAAACATTCGTATCAGATCAAGACTCCCCTGGGGTGGCAGATCATTTCGGCGATCCTGGGCAAAGAGCGAACTGCGAGAATTTACAGAAAAGTCTTTCGGAAAGTCATGCTAAAATTTCCAAGTTAGCCGAGCAGGTAATCAATTTGAAAGATACCCTGGACACGAAGAATTTGCTTGTGACTAAACAAAGTTCTGAATTGGATAAAGTTCAGTCTGACCTCAGAAGCAGCCAAGAACTTGTCAGGAGTTTGAAATCGGAGCTGACGTGCTTGAAGAATGCCCTGCAAAGCAAATCGGATGATTACACTGTTTTGAATATATCCCATTCTTGCATTGAAAACAAGAAAAATGAGCTGGAAATCGAAAACAGAAAATTGCGTTCGCAGCTATCAAAGTACGAGGGGGAAAGGGAAGTGTTCCTGAGGACTGAAAGCGAGAAGAATTTTTTGGAAATTGAAAATAAAAAATTGAAGTCGCAAATCGAGGAGTTTCGTGGATTGAAAGAGCATTTTTTAAGCCTCGAAAGTCAGCTAAATGACTTAGAAATCGAAAATAAGAAATTAAAAAGCCAGATAACTATGCTTAAAGAAACCAGAGAACACTCTTTGAGGAGTGGCAGTGTTGAAAGTATAGGTTCTGCTGATAGTGGCAACAGTAAAAAGGTGTCCAGGACAGCAAAGTTGAAGTTTCGCTTTCTTCTTCTCGTCCGTCGTCGTCTAAAGCCACTCACGCCCATTCCAAAGCTCCTTTCCCAGATAAAAGAACTATATCTTTTGTTGCACACGACAGCGAGGTGAATGCTGTGATATGGTATCCTGACCCCACTTATTTAATCACTGCTGGTGCCGACAGGAGATTGAAGCTTTGGGAAATCAGCGAAAGCGATGCGAAATTATTGAATTCAGCCAGGGATTGCAATTCGTCCATTTTGTCAATCGACATAGATAACAAGGCGAGCACAGTTCTATGTGCGTCGAGTGATTTCTCAAGTCGCTTATGGGACATATCCGGTTTTAAGCTAGGCCATACCTTGACCGGACATAGCGGGAAAGTTATGTCCGCCAAATTCGTTAAAGAAAGCGACAATATTATCACTGGAAGTTTAGACAAAACGGTGAAACTGTGGGGTAAGAATAAAACTCTTTGTACTCTAACGTTCAATTCTGAGTCCCCAGTGAATGATGTTGTAAGCAGGGATTCCAGCACAATCATTAGCGGCCATGCGGATCGGAAGATTCGATTCTGGGACGTCAGAACTAAGAAACCTACAAAGACAATCGACACCTCAGGGGCAGTGACGTCTTTAGATGTATCCAAGCATTTGCTTCTGGTATCTGAACAAGGTGGTGGACTGAAGCTATTCGACTTGCGTACTTTTAAAGAATTAACGTCTATGGTAGAAGCAAATTTCAAAATTGTTTGCAGTTGGACTAGAGCTAAATTTAGCCCAGATATGAAATATTGCTGTTGTGGATCAGATAATGGATCCGTCTTTATATGGAACTGCGGGACTGGGGCTCTCGAACGAGAATTGAAGGGGCATGAATCTACTGTGATATCTTGTAGTTGGAGTATATGTGGATCGTACTTAGCAACATGTGAGACTAATAGGAAATGTATTATATGGTCTAAGTTAAAATAAATTTTTAAATTGTTATGAACTAAAATTGTCATTTTTATTTTCTACAAACTTTGAAAACTTTGGTACAGTGTGTAACTAGGAATAAGTTATTTTATAAATTAAGAAATCAAGATGTAATCCTATTGTTAGTGATGATTCACATAATATATTAAGAGACTGGATAAACACCCAGTACTTTTAATCTATTCATTCCACAAAACCATTTTCAGTTCTTTGCTTTGGGCACCAAGATTCGTAGGGTACACAGTACAAAATATTTCGCAACTGCAAGTTGATGCAGGTGGTTTCTACGAGATATTTCGTAGTTTCCAATAAATAAGTTAAAATATTACATTGGTTAGATGATAAAAAAAATCCCATTAAAATTAAATAACTCTTAAATGGATGAAGATAAGAAGTTGCCATTTGCTTTGAAAAGATTGAAATTAAATCACATTTTGTTTGTTACGAAATCAGAATACATTGTTTTCATAGCTCGATAATTTGCCTCAGATTGAATGTGTCCATTGTTTTTCCTCCAAATTCGAATGAAATACTCCTAAATATACTCAAAACTAAATAAAATTCACTGATAAAAAAAACAGCACACTCAATTTTTCTAAAGTAAACTTAAGAAAAAAATTGTTTCTTCACTAAAATTATATACTGCTCAAAAGTGTTCTATATAATAGAATAATCTATCTGAATAGAAAATAGGTAAAGTTGTAACAAAATGCAGCAAAGCAATTGTCGTATTCTTTTTAAAGGATAGATGTAATACGACATATAAATTAAAAGACATAATCAGAATTTTAATTAGTAATTTGAATTATTACAAATTAATTTAAAAGTATTTTTCAAGTATTTACTTCATAATAAAGAAAATAAAGCTGGCGGCCTAACATAAGCGTAACAACATTTGTTGTATATGATGGAATAGTTTTCAAAGTAACGCTAATAAATTCAATGCATCATCTTCTATTCGCAGCTAAATGAGAAAAAAAAAAAAAAAAAAAAAACTTTCTTTGAAAAAATTGGTTCGTAACAAAAATGAAAACAAAAGATTATATCGTCATTCCTTCTATGATAAGACCTATTTTTATCCCCATTTTTGAGCTCATTAATAATTTAAAATTTTTCTCCAGATTTCTGAATCATTTGTAACTAAACAATTTTTTGTTTTAATCATTAATATTTGATTGTCTATTAATTAAACATCTTGTAAATAAACTTTTTTTTGAAAGAGAGAGGGTGAGGATTTTGCAGAGGACTGCTTACAAAGGAGAGGGTGAGGACGGCTTATAATTTTCCAAGCTCTTTCATTTACCTGCTGATGCCATTTGACTTTAATTTAAAACAAATTAATAAAGAAATTTCAATGACATTACTATTTCCTTAACACTTTAAACGCTGCCGACGAGATATCTCGTCTTTCAGATATAGGTTTCTGTCGGCTAAAATCTGTCTCTTATGCCAATGTAGATAGGTTGATAGATGCGTATTAGAAAGTTCAACCTATCTAAATTGGCATAAAATACTAATTTTAGCCCACAGAAACCTGTCTTTGGAAGTATCTGAAAGACGAGATAGCTCATCAGTAACGTTGAAAGTGTTAATTAAATTAAAACAGTGATTCATTTTGACTCATTTTTGACATATATTTTTGTTTTTTATTTATAAAATTTTATTTCGATTATTCCAATGAAGTAAAACAGATAAATTCTATTCAATCCGATTTTTTAAAATTAAACTTTAGACATAAAGATTAAATTAGTTAAAAGATTAATTTAGATAGATTTGAATACATTAATTTTTCA
>JAPMOQ010001584.1:0-12057 GCA_026543055.1 Argiope trifasciata
TTTTTGTGTTGACGAATTTGGTGAAGAATAATTTGAATATCGACAGAAATCATATATCATTCAAAAACTTTTACTCCCTATCAAAAGGCAGTACTGTTTAAATATAATATCCAGATATATATTAGCATTTTGATATTTTATTACAATTCATAAAATTACCATATTAATATATAATAATTTGTTTCCATATTTTCCAGG
This sequence comes from Argiope trifasciata, assembly GCA_026543055.1. Classification (NCBI taxonomy): domain Eukaryota; kingdom Metazoa; phylum Arthropoda; class Arachnida; order Araneae; family Araneidae; genus Argiope; species Argiope trifasciata. The sequence goes on from JAPMOQ010001584.1 coordinate 199, forward strand.
TGGCTTGGGGTCCGTCTGCAATTAATAGGCAATATTGTTGTGTTCATCACAGCTTTACTCTCTGTGATTCAGAGGAGAAATTTCAGTCCTGCTATAGTTGGCCTCACTCTATCTTATGCTCTAAGTGTGAGTGCTCTTTTCATTTTTTGTGTGTGTTTATAATACGAATTTATATTTTAAACCATAGTATTCACATATAAAATCATGTTTCACTCCTAAGCGTCTTATATTAGGCTAAAATCCACCTATGTGCAACAGCTGCCAAGTACATTTTACTGTTTTTCATATTTTGATTGAATGTCCTGTGTATAATTCTTATCGTGTTCATTTTTTTAATTCATCGTCTCCATCATTACAAGACTTGGTGGGGGAAAAATACCACCCAAATGTTTTAAATCGTTTAAGAGCTATTGGCCTTTTCCTTTGCATTTAGCAGTTTTTTTCTCTGTTTATGAAGATCATTTCTTTTTTATGTTCATTTCATAACTGTAGCATGTACTCATGATTCATTGTTTTAGATTTTATGTTGGTAAAATCATTGTTTGCGTCACACTTAAGTAATTTTATCTTGATACATCTGTGAATATAATTTAATACACGAATTTTAAACACCTTTTTTACTCTAACCATTTGAATGGCGCAGTATATCCAGATATGGCTCTTGCACCAATAAACCCCAACCAAACAAGCAAACACATGTAAAAACAAAACCTACACGAAAACACTTTTCGCATACTCTATAACGAGTCCCACGTTGGAGGGTCACCTTGGAAATGAGGATGAGATTCTTCCGGTGTGGCAATTTATTCTTGCCACCCTGTTGGGTACACGAAAAGTTGGGGGTTATTCACTTGACACACAGTCATGTTATAGAGCTACCTGCTCATAGACTTGCAGTGCATTTCAAGAACTCCTCTCATAAATGTTCATGGCAAAATGACTCTCCAAAGACAGGTAGATTTACTTTCCATCCAAAGAAGGAAACGGATTCTTTCATATTTCAGGGTTTTTAGTTTATTACAAATTAGTTATGTTTATTACGTTTCTAATTTAACTTACTAATAGCTATGAATTTAAAGTAAAGTGTCGATGTAAAATGATTTATATTGCCTATTTGATCTCCATTTTTATTTTCTCTTGTTGAAACATGGAGAAAATATTGTAACTATCTTTTAAAAATCCATCACGAGATTTTGACGAATATTCTCGTTTCAGGCCCTCTACCCTGAAATCGAAGAAGCACATTTTCGAAAATTGCTTGTCTATCTGTCTGGGATAATGATATAAAATTTTCATTTAGACGAATGAAATCAGTATACATTCTTTTTTATAGATTTTTATCAAATTTTGAGCAAACTCCGTAAAGTGGAAGTCTTTCAGTTTGAATATATGTTAACATGATAACTACGAAGCAAAGACAGTTCGTTAGATAAGATTAGATTCACTGATTTAACATTTATAGTGTAGATCCATCTTAAATGTTGAGTTAGATAAACAAGAGATTTGCCATACTGTTGATTCTATTAAATTTTCTGAGAAACCTGTAAATACAGTAACTGAAAAACTCAATAATAAAAAGCATCACCTTTGACGATTTTTTTTACTACAAATGTGTGTAGCTATTTGTCCAATTTTTGTTTCCGTTTGTAGGAAAGTAACGTGTATAAAATACAAATTCAATTTTCCGATACTATTAATCGTATGCCAGTAATCAATCTTTAAAAAAATTCAAAACGATATCAGACATTACGATAGATTTAGTAAAAAGAAGAAATTCATGCCAATGGGCAATATTTCGTGATAATTGTATGCCAATGCCTTAAAAGGCATTTTGTGCGATAACAACTAGTTAGAGTATGGATGGTTTTCTGAAATCACTTCCCCTGGATTTTAGATTTATGTATCAATTAATTTATTATCTTTTTCAATTTTATTAATTCTGCTTGTTTACATTACGATTACAAAAGTTTCATTGCGCAATAAAACAGACTATAAATATCAAAATGGTGAAAGGAAAATCTCAGGTTTTTTAGCTATCCAAATATATTCTTGACACCAAATCTTATATTATTATTAATCAAGCATTTTTTTTTTGATTTTTTAAATTATTTTTCTTGTAAATTGATCCTATTTGGGTGACAAAATCTTGCATTATAAAAGAGATTTTATTTTGTCACGGTAAATATAATATTTGAAACAAAATTAAACCTAAAGAGTAACAAAAAATGAAATGCCGCTTCTTATGAATCGCTTCATCAAATATTTATTTATTCATAACGCACCTTAATTTCTAAAATTTTATAAAACTTAGCTAATATCGAATTCAGCATTACATAATATTGATATAAATAAAAAAAAATAATGAAATTAAATTACTTCATCGATTATAAAAAGCATAAGAAATTAAATAATTCAATATAAATTGCATTATTGATATTAAAGATCAAAATAAAAAATAATAATGAGCATTTAATCATGAAAAATAGTTATATGATCTTTGAAACGTGTTGCAAAAACATTTAGGATATTTCACAAATGTGTAATACATGAAATGCGTTTTTAGAGAACCAGCGGGAGACCGAGCTCCGCTCGGAGAAAACAGGTATCGAAGCTAACTCGAAGATTTAAATTTTCAATTGTGATTTATCAAAACAATACATGCCATAAGAAAATTTGTGAAACCATTGGTGAAAAGATAACCGGTTAAAGTGCACCATTGTAAACTATTCTAAACAAAGTTAGAGTTTGGAAAGGGAACTATTCTATACAAAGGTAAAGATTGAAGTGTGTTGAAGTTCAATATTTTTGACAAATTTATTTAGAAAAACCAAACATATATACATACATAAGAAACATATTATAAACCTATAACAGCATAAACATAAAACTTTATTAGTTCGCCATATTGGCTATAGATGGCAGCACGTTACCGCTTGAAAATTTAAGTAGCCATTATGGCGAACTAATAAAGTTTGAAAATATCCTATCTGTAACTCCGAACTGCTCGACCGTAGCGCTTCAAAACCGGCGCCAATTGATTCCTCGTGGCCAAAAACCCCAGACCCCCAAGTTTACCGGAGTTTATTAATTCTGGGTCGATTTTCGACTTGGCAACCATTCCTCGTATTATAATATTAGATTAAAGCAGATTTATTTTAATTCCAGGTGACGGATAATTTATTCAACTTCGTAAGAATTTGGACTACATTGGAAAATCAAATGGTTTCAGTTGAAAGAATCGACGAATATTCTCATCTGACTTCAGAGGTATGTAATCTTAGACTACATCCGCAGAGTTTAAAAAAGATGACCTACATTTCTGTCATGGAGCCATACATTTTAAAAGAGACGATCTACATTTTTTACATGGGTGCGAGCATTTTAAGAGAGAAAATATTTCTATCTTGGATCCGTACATTTAAAAAAGTGATTTTTCTATCATGGTTCCTACATTTTAAGAGAGAATACTTATATTTCAATCACGTATCCATATATTTCAAAATAAAAATAATACATTCCTAACATGGATCCGCACACTTAAAAAAAGATGACTTACATTTATATCTTGGATCCGTACATTTAAAAAGTGATTGCCTATATTTCAGTCATGTATTCCATACATTTTAAAATAGAAGTCCTACATTTCTATCATGAATCAGTACATTTTTAAAGAAATTGTCTACATTTCTGTCATGTATCTGTATGTTTAAAAAAGAAACGGCCTATGTTTCTATCACGGATCCGTACATTTTAAAAGGGCCACGGTGGCCTGGTGGTAAGGTCTCGGCTTCGGAACCGGAGGGTTTCATGTTCGAGACTCGATTCCACCGAAGATCCGTCGTGTGAGGGGTTCTCTTGCACGTTAAATCTGTCAGGCCAAACGTCCTCCCGCTAATGTGGTGTGGTGTGGAGAGGGGGGGGTGCCTATTCAGGTGTCGTCCTCGTCATCTGACCGTGGTTCAAAATTACGAGGTCCGCCCCAAAATAGCGCTCGTGTTGCTTTAAACGGGACGTTAATATAACTAAACTAAACCATACATTTTAAAAAGAGCTACTCATTTCTTGCGACAATAAATATATTTTGTTGATAGATAAGTGATCCTAGAATTCTGTGTTAAACAGATATAATAAAAATTTTGAAAAGATTGTGCTATTCAGTACATTTGTCAGGATTTCATTTATTAAAAATAAAGATTTTAAATCTATCTATTCCTTTTAAATAAATTCATTGTGGTGTAAGTAGTGAGTTTTGGGAATTATAAAATGAGTTTCAGGATTAAGTGTGTTTCTCTTTTAGTGAATAAATTTCGGAATAGAAAGGTCTTCATTTGAAATGTAACTTCGAAATGGAATGTTAATCTTGTGAATTAATCTTATAAAGAGTTTTTTAAACGATATTAATAATAAAGTCAAATTATAAAATTTCTAATAATATTATGATTTTCAATTTTCATAGAAGAAACTATGTAATTAAAAATTTGAAAGGAACAAAATAATGAAAAGTTTTATTCAGTTCTAAAATGGACTGGAAATAATGATTAATAAGAATTCTAAAGTGACAACTTTTATATTGTTGACTAGCCAATTCGCCAATCTTAATGCCAGCTAAAGTGTTAAGAATTAAATATTTTATATAATTCCTATTTAATAGCTTCTTCATCAAAATATTTTAAAGCTTCAAATTTTGATAGCCATATAATTCACTAATAATACTACAAAGAGACCTTCAGCCGTAACATAATATGTATCCTCTAATTTTCTGCTATTTAACGTAGAATTTATGCTTTAAATTAATGTGAACAATCTTAAATTAATATAAGAACATTTTTTACTGAAGTGAAGCATTTTTTAAAAATATGATTATTTAAAAAAGCGTTGCTGAGTGTTTAAACCTTATGGGCATTAAAGCAAATCTTTTCTAATTTATCTAATATCTCAAAAAGATTCCCAAATTGTTTTTTCTCAAATTCATCATGAACAGACCGATTAATTAACAATGTTTTGTTTTTAATATTAAACACAAAGAGAATAAATAAAATTATTTGAAATAATCGGTCGAAAGCCTTCAAAACCAAATCCCTATCCCTTGAAAATAGTTGTCAAAAATCGGAACACAATACACATGTGTGAATTTTCAATGCCAATTATGGTAAAGCAAATGGGAGAATTTTTTACGCCAGTTGGAATAATGACACGCAGATTTTTAATTTCCTTTATTCTGTTTTATATTAATTCAAAAGTAGTTCGGAATGAATCTGAAAAATCGGTTCATTAATAATGTTTTATTTTAAATGCATCAAACACTGAGAAAATAAACAGAATCGTTTGAAATAATCGATCGAAAACCTTCAAAACCAAATCCGCTAAAAATAATTGTCAACAATCGGAACAATACACACGTGTGAATTTTCAATGTCAATTATGGTAAAGTAAATGCGCGAATTTTCTACGCTAGTTGGGGTAATGCTACGCAGTTTAGAAAATTTTAATTTCCTTTATTCTGTTTTATTTTAATTCAAAAGTAGTTTATCATGAATCTGAAAGTACGATTGATTAACAATGTTTAATTTTAAACGCATCAAACACTAAGAAAATAAACAGAATCGTTTGAAATTATCGGCCGAAAATGTTTTATGTTAAGCCTCGTTGGCTCGGGAAAAGAACCGAAGACTTATTCATTTGGCTATGGGGAAATGAAAAGTACTTTTGGCTGCAAAGTTTTTTTAATTAATAATTAAAATGCTAATTGAAAATTAAAAAAAAAGGACACTAAGTGCACATTCCCGATCTCTAAGGTGTACATGCATCAAGTTTGGCAATTGTAGGTCAAACCGTTCTTGTCTTTAGAGCGCCAAGACACATAATACGCACACAATGAGCTTTAAGGTATCCAACTACGTTAAAAAACATTAGTTTTCTGCCACATTGGCAATTTTTTAAAATTATTATTTCTTGTAGTTCAGACTTTCCTCTTTCCAAATCAGTTTATCTTTTCTAGGAAAAGGAAGGCCTGGCCTATCATCCGGAGAAATTTTAAGCAAAACATATTTTTCAGCTAAAATTTGTCTTCAATTTTAATTTTCATGAAAATTCTCCACCGTTAACGCTTTATCCTAAAAATTAAAAGCGGTATTTATATAAAAATTGCAGCTTGAGTTTTAAATAATATGGGCAATGAAATGAACCAGAAGTTTTGTTGTTGTGGAAAAACTTCTGCATTTATAGGTGTTTTTAGAAAAATTAAGTAGTGAATTTATGGAAAAAATGCATATATACGTATATTTTTACTCTTAACTTCTTTGCATCTCAATATTTTTCTTAGATTTCGGTTCATTTCAATGATAATTATATTCTATAACTTGTATAGAAAGAAAAATAGGATTGCTGCATTGCCATTTTGTGTAGAGTGCTAATCATTTTGGTTAAGTTTTATTAAAATGTATTACCAGTTTTCCTATTTCTCAAAGTTTATTAAAGTTTCGAATAATTTTTTTTGTATTTATAGTGTTTATAATTGACAATACATCTAAAAATCATAAATAGTTTTTTAAAAATCGAACTTTTCATAAATTTTCTTTCGAACGTAGTACTTTGCCTTCATTTAAGTATAGATATCCTTTTTTGTTGAAGAAGTAAAATCTTTATAATTTTTTAGGCATCATGGGAAACTAAATCCATCCGTTTCGATCTGAGCAAATGGCCATCCAAAGGAGCGATTTCATTTCAGAATTACAAGATGCGGTACAGAGAAGGAATGAAGCTGGTGCTACAAGGTCTTAATGTGGACATCCCACCAGGTCAAAAGGTGACAGTGGTTGTCTTCTTAAATCTTACTGTTGTCAGTTTAATAACGTATACAAATTTGTAACTATGTTACCGTAAAAAGCTCGTGAGCCGTTAATGTGCAGATTACCTTATTTGGTACGTTAAAAGGTGGAATCCAAGATTTTCTGCATTTTAATTAGGTAATGTGCACATTAGTAGCTTCCGTATCGTTAAATCTCAAATGTTTGCGCCTCTCATTTCATTTTCTTACTCATTGCCCCTTCTTCCTCCACTTTTAGCTTGGTTCCGTCAGTAGCTGGCCTTTTTATTTCTCTGTAGAAATATATTTGCAATAAAACAATATGTAACAGCAATAAAACAATATGTTGAATCCGGGAAGGGTTTCAAAAAATCTGAATTTATTAATTTTTATGCATTTATCTGAATTTATTATTTATCTGAATCCTAATGCACATGGTCATGGTGGTTCGCTACATATCTGAATCCTAGTTTCTAAACTCGTCACGGTTCGCCTAATATCTGAATCATAACCTATAAAAACTGATAGAATGTCAAAACTTACTTAGTATCAATGCTAGTGGTACAAAAAGTTTTAAAACTTTCCGCTCCGTTATATCTTATTGGCCAGAACTCACAGTGACCACCAGAACTCCTCAGTAAAAATATACCGATTTTAATACAATGTCAGTTGTCATACTGAAACTGCAAGTTTACCATTGTTCAAGAACAACATTGTGTTACCTTTTTTAAATGTTTCAAAAAACCAACCTAGAGATTTCCTTTTCCTAATTATATATATATATATATATATAAATAATTGGATGCTTTATATGTTGCTTAACTCATTTTTTGCATTTTGTTTTCTTTGGAATTTTTTGAAGTTTCTGGAAAAAATATTTGTTTTTTACTGTGTTCTTCATACATAAACTGAGATTGTTAATAAAGGATATATACATTGCTATTCATAAAGAAGTATATTCTTCTGAATGCTGCAAAACATTAACAGTCAAAGCCTCGAGTCACTTTAGTGAATTGTAAGGTAAATATACTCTGAAAGTTACATCCTTGATAGAAGTCATATAGGCAGTAGCACATGTGACTAGTCAGTCAAAAAGAAGCAGAGTCTGCAATGGAGAAGACATTTTGTGTTCTTCAATTAAGCAAAACATAATCCACTATTTTTATGCAATGGCATTTTCGATCACAATCCAGGAAAAAGTTCCGTTTAGAACATTATTAGAATATTTCATCAATGAACATTTTAAGACTAAGTGATGTTTGTGCAAAGGTATCAATACTGGGCGAATGGCTGTGTTGCAAGAAGTCATCGTTCAACGAAGCCATTCATCTGGAGTATTTCGAGAAAAAGTCTGAAAATAATTCCCTACAAAGAACAAGTGTTGCAAAACCTGAACGTTTTTGACAAACAAGAACGTTGAATTTTGTGTCAGTTTGCAGACTCGATCTGAAAAGGATGATATTTTCAATCACTCAATTGTCATTGATGGAGCAACGTATCATCTCATTGGGAAGGTGTACAAGCCCAATACTCTCTTTTAGATAAGAGAATCGTAAGTTTACAATATAACACATACGAGCTTCCCCTTAGGTAAATTTGTTCAGTGTGTATCAGAAAGAAATTGTACCACCCCTTCTAAGGGGGCACACATAGAACATCCACGACTGTCTCTAATGAAAAAAATTAAGCCTATAAATTCTGTTGCAAGAGGAGTATAGAATCTTACATTATTCTTGATTTTTAGTGCTTTGGAATTGTATACTTCTTTTTGAATCACCCTGTATTTAGACTGTTTGTTGCTTCACAGGTTGGCGTAGTTGGAAGAACTGGAGCTGGAAAAAGTTCGTTAGCTCTTGCCCTCTTCCGTATCCTAGAGCCGACAGAAGGCACCATTTTCATAGACGGCATCGACACCACAGTGATTGGATTACATGACCTACGCTCGAAAATTACAATCATTCCTCAAGTAATTATTCCACTTTTTGTAAAATTTTATTGAATTAAGTAAAAGATATTGAAATTTCACTTATTAGATGCAATACTGAAACAATATTTTTCTCAAATGAAAATTATTTTTTATGATTTGATATGAACAAAAATTTAATACATTTATGTTTTTGAGCGATATTTATGTTGTCCTATGAAAAAAACTCAATAACGTAATGAAAATTTTCTTTTCAATTTACTTCGGTAACGTGCTCGTAGCTGACTTGTTAAAGTTATTACATTTTATTTAAAAGATTGAATGCCACCAAAAAAAAATTTCTAAGAGGAAGGGGAGAGGACTACAGTATTTTAACTAGTCGCAATTTCTAAAAGTAGAAATGGATAGAAGGTATCAAATATAGTTAATTCATAATATAGTATGTATTAAGGGATAGTATATATTATATTCATAAATACTGAATGTACTTGATTCTTAGTGTTTAAATCTTTTTAGATAAGATTAAAATAATTTTATTCAAGTTTTTAAGACCTTACATGCATATTACATATTCAAAATTTTACAAATACAAATTATTCATTGCTTTAAAAAATACAAATTCAAATCATAATTGCAATGAAGCATGTTTTCGTTAATTGATGCGAGTCACGGTTTCCCCAAACTACTGCAAATCTTTTACCATATTTTATATGACGTAATTTTACGGTCCTTCCTCTGGAGATTCCCAATTTTTTTAAAACGCAGCAATCATTCCATATAAAAAACTCCAGAACATCAGAATTTTAAATCACCTTGGCGTGTAAAGTGACAATCAGTTAAGAATAAGAGAACTTATAACCATATGGCCAGGTTAAATTGTCAGACGTGAGGTTAAATAGAATATACAATTCTATTGTATTATTCAAGCTTTTATTTAGTAAGATTAGTCCTCCAGTATTGGATATATTATTTAATATTAAAACTTAATCAGATAAGGCGGAATGCTATTCTCTATTACTCCAGTTGAAAGATAATTTGCCGTCAAAGTCAAATTTTAGCATCCATTAGGCCCCTATATAGATGTGGGAAAGGTTTTCATATTTCACCCATACGATCACTAAACCAATTGCTTTTGACTGATTTGCTACTGAGGTTGCTTTTTGTAACGACACATTTTCTAGTAAACAAGGACTTATTCACAAAATACATAATTATATCATTTAATACAAAACAAAAAAAAAATACAAAATAGATATACCAATATAGGAAATAAAGGTGGTAATTCCATTTTAACTGAAATTTGGGGAATTAAAAACCATTCTCCTTTAATTATTCAAGACTACAGAGATAAATATTTTATAGTGGAAAACTGGATAAAAAAATTCATTGGATGGTGACTTTCACTCACCATTCTAGATGGTCCCTCATTTTGAAGTTTTATTTACTTAATTTTTATTGTTAACTTTTCGGAGAAATTCAACTTTAAACAATTACGTTTATTTTTTTCTGTCTTTGTATTAATTGAATAATTGTGCCTCGAATTACTTTTGAAAATGCAAAATGCCAATTACTTTCGGTTATTTTTTATAAAACATTTTTTTATAAAACATTTTTTTATAAAACTATCTTTGGAAGAATACGACTAAGGTCTAAAAAAAGGGTAAATTGTTCTTTTATTTAAGTTCTTCCATTCAAAACATGTATCGTAATATTGCCTAGATTGTCACAAATTGAATGCGTAAAATAGAAATTTACTTAAAACTAACTTGGACTTTGCCATGTTTCAACACGTTCACTGCCACCACCCACGCCTGATATCAAGACCATCCATCTAATTTGATGACCCCTTCTATGCCATCGTTTAACTGTAGCAGAGAAGGTGTCCTCTAATAACACAAATGATATGGTGCAATGATATATTATTTGTATCGCAAAATCGCGTCAGTGGCAGCGAATGTGTTAAACAACCAGTTGTTGAATGTTTGGCTAAGAAACTGTCTCAATGAATGAGTATTTGAAAAAATGATTTAAGAAAAATGGTGTTATTTTGTTTAATTAAACCTATTGATTCTAAACTACTATGTAATATTGCCTTGGTTTTTACAAAATGAGTGCTTAAAGTAGAAATTTCTCAAACTAATTCGATCCTCGTCCTTTTGGGAATAATCTGTGGAAGAATACTTAGCTATAATGGAACCAAAAGAAGTAATCTCACTGAGTGAGCATTTTAAAACTTTTTTTAAAAAACCCTCATGGGTTGTTCCTTTGATCTTTCAGGATCCAGTGGTGTTCAGCGGAACTTTGAGGATGAATCTCGATCCTTTGGAAGAGAACTCAGATGAAGATTTGTGGAGAGCAATCGAACAATCGCATTTGAAAAGTTTTATTCTTTCTTTAGAGGCCGGGCTGGATTATCAAGTCTCTGAAGGAGGAGAAAATCTGAGGTACAGTCACTTTAAAAATAGCATTAAATCTCTTTGTTGCAATGAAATTTAAACATTCACTGCTCTTGCAAATATTGAATCGAGTGTTTTCCTACCATTGTTAAAATGTAAGAAACAATCTGTTTATTTTTTTCAAGTGCTTTGGATTCTTTTCTTTCATATTCTCTCTTGTCCCTTCCCTTTTCTTTCACATTCTCTTATGTTGTTCCTTTTGATTCATATTTTCTCTGATTCATTTTCTTCCACATTCTCTCTGATTTCTTTTCTACCATTCTCCCCAATTCCTTTTCTTTTATATTATCTCTGATTTCTTTTCTTTCACATCCTCTCTGATCCCTTTTCCTTTCTTTCACTTTCTCTCTGATCCCTTTTCTTTTCTTTCACATTCACTCTGATCCCTTTTCCTTTCTTTCACTTTCTCTCTGATCCCTTTTCTTTTCTTTCACATTTCTGATTTCTTTTCTTTTCTTTCACATTCTCTCTGATTCCTTTTCTTTTCTTTCACATTCTCTGATTCCTTTTCTTTTCTTTCACATTCTCTCTGATTCCTTTTCTTTTCTTTCACATTTCTGATTCCTTTTCTTTTCTTTCACATTCTCTCTGATTATTTTTCTTTTCTTTCACATTCCCTCTGATTATTTTTTCTTTTCTTTCACATTCTCTCTGATCCTTTTTCTTTTCTTTCA
>JAPMOQ010001585.1:0-14776 GCA_026543055.1 Argiope trifasciata
CCGATGCATCTATTAATGTGATAATAAACTTTTCTTTTAAATTTTTTAATTATTTTTTAATGATTTGTTAATATAAATTCCCCGTTCTTTTGTTCTGGTCTTACCCGCATTATACTTCTCTTTAATTTCTTCTAAAATTCTTATTTTCCATTCTTTGAAAGCCTGTGGAGGCGAATTATATTTCCCAGATAATTTAGAAATAAAAGTATCTCAATCCTGCCTGATAGAAATTAAGAAGGTTTTACTCTTTAATTTTTCTCTTAGTCTATATCTAGTTCCGCTTTCCATTAGATATCTTAAAGAGCAAGAATCTAAAATTTTTAAATCCCCACAAATATATATATATATAAAAATGGAGGTTCTTAGCACCATCTATTGAATTAGTAACCGAAAGCCTATTTTATTTTTAAGTTAAAAATTAATATTTCATCATTTCTTTTTTTATTAAAATCCTAATATCACAGTAGTTTTGGGGAAAAACATTTTTAAATATAACTATTTGTTGCTTTTATAAATGAAATTTTGTTATTACAAAATTTAATTTTATTTTAATTTTATTAAATTGTGAGAAAATTAACTTTTTTAAAATTTTAGAGTTAAAATTAGAGTGATAATTAGAGAGTTTAATTATTTTAAAGCTGAATTCGTCTTTTTTGTAATACATATCAATTATTGTTTTATCATTAGCAATTTCGATTCTTAAATCCAGATAAGTAACTTCAAGATGATTTTCATTTGTTTCAGTTAAAAATATTCTCGTGGATATCAATTTATAACAATAATTGTATTCTCTAAGTTAATGAAAATTAAATTATCAATAAACCTCCATCCATTTATTTAATTATTATCTTTCCGTAATGATGCAGGAAAATATTTTCTAAATTGTATGCTGATATGTTCTTTCCTTTTTAATTATCGGTTGAATATTCTTACGCAGTTTTATTATATATATTTTTGCTTTATTTGAGGATGTTTTTAATATTACTTTGCATTGTGTCTTTGCTGTTAAATTGGTGCATCACTTTTGCCTTGATTTTCGGGTCACAAGGGATTATTACTTTTGAACATTGTTCGATAACTCACTGAAAGAAAATCTCTTATTTTGAATCCTTGCCTGAGGGTGACAATTGAAAAAGCCTTCAGGTATGTTTCTTTTTCTATTTGTTATTATTTTAATCATGTTTTATTCCTTTTTACTTGGCTTTTATTGCTAAGTTATTTAGATTCATCTCTATTGTAGGAGTAGCTGCATTAGCGCTCACTAAATACAATGATAGGTTTCAATTTTTAAATTTTATACTTGTTCAAATTCCAAAAAATGTTTAGTTTGGCTTTGTTACGTTTTACTTAATTATATTAATTTAGATTTGTTTCATAAATAGGTTTGATTTCATTTAGCTTTTCTTTTTATTTACTTTTTGTCGTTTAATTCCGAATTAAATTTTAATTTCGATTCCAACATAATCAGTTTCGGTTTAATTTTTGATGATTCTGGAAACGGGTTTTAATTATTTAACGCTTTTATGGTTGATTACTTATTTATAAATATATATACGATTAAATTCGAATATATAGGATTGTATATATAAATAAACGATCACTGTTGCAGAACACTCTCGAGGTGAGTTTCGACATAATCATAATTTCTATGTAATTTAATGTTTTATGGCTCCAAACATATTTCCGAATTTTGACATGCTGTATTTACATAAAAATACAGTTGTGAAAACGACAACAACAAAAAAAATGCCGCTCCGTTGTCATCTTCATAATCTTGCCTTGCTGTGATACGCTGAATTTTCTCCCGGTTGATTAATCTGAAAAAAAAAAAATCGATTCACCATTATGAAAATTTCTTTTCTCTAAAAGATAAAAATTAAGAGGGTAAGAAGATGAAAAACGAAATAAGATGTGGCTTAGATCACACGCATTTCAAGGCAATTGAAGTATTAAGACATTTTCCATAATTTAATAAAATCTGTCCTTTTATCAGCAAAAATAAAGAAAAAATAATTGAAATAAGGTAATCAGCCTTACCTTATCTTCCCGGACCTCCACTGTAGCTGAGTAATCATTTCACTTTCACACAAATAATCCATCGTCTTGGAGACGAAACATTTACTATCACGTCACGCACACAAAACAAACACAAAATAACGTTTAGAACCAAAAGCTTCTCAAAATTGAGGGTAGATTTCACCCGAAGACCATCTATTGATGCTTTCACTGGCAGGTCTCGGTATCAATTGAGGTAAGGTGGTGCTGCTGTCGGATTCCAAAGTTCCAAGATGGGAGGAGTTTGTGACATTCTCCCACCTTTGGATTCGAAGATGTATAAGAATCCAAACAACAGTCACAAAGGGAAAAATGTACCCTTCTGAAATAACTTATATAAAAACACATTAAAATAACAATTATAAACATCAATAAATTGTAAGTCTATACCAAAGAATCTAAAATTTGAGTCCAATAAGAGTCCATATCAGCTCAATGAAAGATAAGAGTTCACAAGAGTTTATGTGTTAATCAAGTCTCTGAATTTGTTTAAATTATCTTCCATAACGAGAGCGGTGAGCGTCTCCTTTGTCAGAGAAACTATCTTTGTAGCGAGAAGAACCATTGTCTACTTCTCTAGCACTTGATGACAAGGAATCCCTCGTGTTAACTTCTAGTGGATATATCTTTGGTATGGGTCTCATAACAGTTCCAAATGGAAGTTTCAAATCAACCACACGACTCCTCCGTCTTTCCCTTTAATCAACTTAGTTACTTTTGCTAGAAGCCAATTGGTTCTTTTGTGATTAGTGTTTCCAATTAAAACTAAATATCCTTCCTTGGTTGACGAATCTCCTTTAAAATTTGAATTAAAATTTAAGCGAAATGTCGACGTTTTTCCGCTATAACTTCCGAAAATATTATTGCACAAACATGATTTTTACATCAATTTAAAGATTAAAAAATTAGCTTTCTAATAGTATCATTGTTTTAATGTATAATTCAAGCTTCTATTTTTAACGAATTTTTAAGAAATATTTTAACCATGTTTTTTTATGACTGGGCTATTATTATTATTTTATCCATGACTGGATAAAATAAAAGAAAACAATGCCGGAAGTTGAAAGAAAAAAATCTATCATCGCAAATAAATCTAAAGAAATGCAACTTTTAGCACGTGACTGGATAAAATAAAAGAAATATAAAATGTGATATTTTCTTTTAAAAATAAATACAAAGCAAAGGTTTCTATAATCGTTTGCAATATCTAAATAATTAATTCAACAATTTGTGGTAAACCTGATTGAATTTAGACAGGATATGCATTGAAATCCCGACTTATTGGCATATTTCTATAATCGTTTGCAATATCTGTATCATTAATACAATAATTTTTTTCCATCATAAAATGTGATAGTTTCTAAAAAAATAAATGCAAAGCCATGGTTTCTATAATCGTTTGCAACATTTAAATCATTTATTCAATAATTTTTTCCCCTTTTCGTTTTCTTTAAAAAAATATTTAATATTTTGTCAACATCACCGAAAAAAATTTTAGAACACATTACTCATGGCGAACCAGCTGGTCGCCAAAGGTGGCTAGTAAGGAATAAAGCGACATCCGAAGAAGGAGTTAAAGAACTGATGACAGGAGGAGATGCTTACATTTTGATTACAGGCGAAGGTATCAAAATTGCTGACCATTCGTAAAGTTGTTGGGAAAAATATTAATTCATATTACGTGCTGCAGAGCAATTTTTCTTTACTGCAAGGAACCCAGATATTAAATATTGATAAAGGAATAGAAGATGTGTGCTCTAAAAAATTTGGAAATTCACTTTTTTGAAAAATAATAATAATATTTCGAGACGGAACACTTTTTTTGTCATTGAACTTTATTATTTTTGATTACATTTTGAAATTAACAACTGTAGATAATTATTTAATGATAAATGCTTTATATAACTTCATGATTAATGATATTATAAAAAATATGCTTTGTGTCATTTCTGAAAAAATTTTTACCACTAGAATTAGCCATATACGTAATCAATTGGCAATTCTGTGTTAAAATTGTATGGCGGCCAGAAACGACGCCACACTCACTTACGCGTGGTGAAAAAAAAATGAATGAAAAAGTATCGATGACGGAGTGGGGATCAAGATCAAATTCTGGAATTGCACTCAACCACCCAAGCGCCTCAAACACTTAAGAACCTCAACCACTTAGAGCGGTAAAATCTTCTGAATGGGGAAGTTTCGAGATCACTCAACGAGATTTATAAATTATGCTTTTAAGAAACTGCTGGCAACTTGTACATTCGCCTATTCTCAAAACATACCGAAATATATGAAGCAATTATACCAAGTATAAAAAGAATATCTTCCAAGGGGAAAAAAGAAGGGGGGTGGGTGGGAATTTCAAGTGGCACGGTTCGCGGCGTCGGCTGGATCAGGAGTTTGGCATAAATGCTAAAGAAAATAGACATAAATCTTGTATTTCTGACAAAAGTACTCTGAAGCTATCCGATGAGATAATAACTTTTAGGTGAAATGGTGACAGCTACTTTAGGGATTCTCATTTCATTGAGATTTTTTGCCAAGGTTACCATATTGGCATAGTTAAGGCCGGACTTGGCGTCTTTTTCTTTTTTCAAAGTATCTTGCCTAGACAAGTTTTATTTGATTTAATGGACTTTATTTACACTGATGAATTTTGAAATTGTTTGTGTAAACAGTTCAGTAGTTCTCAGACAAGATTATTTCTCTGCGGAATAATGCTTTCTGTCCGAGCGATTCAGCGAGTCAGCGCGTCTCTGAATATCGAATTATTAAAAGCGGGAGGGAGGATATTAATCCTGTCTGATTCTGATAACATTCCTCAAAGAGCCATTGCTAACCATATGAAAATGCTAAGTAACGATTTCTTGAAAAGAAAAGTAAAAAAGTTATACATTATTTAATTAACTTATGAAATAAAATTCATGCCTGTATTTTGTCAATGAAAGAAAAAATTATCTTGGCAGTTAGACAACAAATACTTGAAATGAAATCACAGCTAAATAGAAAAATTATCAAAAACATTATAGAAATTTTTGAAAAATAAATTAAAATTTTTTTTACTAGCTATTATTTTGTCTAAAATTAATTTTATTTATGTTTAGGGAGTTAATGAAATCACTTTTCTTTTTTTGTCGGTCATTCACATGAGGACAACATCATGCTTCATTTATTATAACCAAAGTGAAAAAAAATAAAGCATATTTTGTTTCCCATTTGAGTTGATTGACTTTGTACCGTTATTTCAATAATCCTTTTAAGAATGGAGTTTCTTCGAAGGAAAACAATCGGTATTGGAATTTTAATTCTCATTTTCGCTTCAATATTGTTTATTTGCCGGGTCTAGTTTCTGGCGTCAGTGTTTCGGGGTGTATTCTGAAGGAAAGAAAGCATATTCCGAATTATTATTTTCTTAAAAATAAAGGTTCGTTCGGATTTCCAAATCTAGCTGTTTATTTTTCTTTATTCATTTTTTGGCGTATATTAAAAAAGTTTGGCACGATTTCGCCAATCTAATCTGGCAACCCTATTGCAACTAAAGAATCCCTCGTAAACGAAATGATTATTTGCAAAACCGACAGTGGAGGCGGAGCATAACAGAACCGATTTTTCAACAATGAGTGATTTTCTGGACAAAGACAATCTCTGCGTGGTCACCTGGGTGATCAACAACTACGCCCAGTACGAGCAAGGAGCGGATGCCTCGATTGAGAGCCCGGAGTTCGTTGTGGAGGCCGGGGGGCTCACGAGGTGGAGGCTTGCCTTGAACTCCAAAAGATGCTACTCCGAAGACTGCATTGGCCTCTTCCTGCACAGGGTGCCTGGGACGAGGCCCGAGGGGGATCTGTTCATCAGCCTCGAGCTCTCTTTCATCTCGGAGGACGAGTCGAATCCGGGACCGGTCAAGACGCTCAGAAGGTGCATGATGGAGGGAGGAAAAATGGCCGGATCTGCGGATTTCATTACAAGAAAGGATCTGCTGTCCGTTCGCAGAGACGCACTCCTGCCGAAAGGCACCTTGAACGTGCGTTGCGTTATGTGGACGGAGAACATGCAGAGCGTCCGGTACTTCGCTCGCACAGTGATGAGCGTGGGCCGGACAACATTCAGCTGTACCGTCACCAATTTATGCAGCCTCCAACCGGAGCGCACGGTTCCTCTCAAGGTGGTGTCGTCGTCCAAAGAGGTGCTGGCGACTCCCCGCCTCTCTGTGCAGAGGGAGTGCTGCCGAGACGTGGTCTGGATCGAGATGGAGCTCTCTCCCGCCTCCCTTGCGGGGAAAGAGGTGCGGCATTTGGCAGTGAGGTCGTCCGTACTGGACGAGGAGAAGCGAGAGATCCGAGGCACGGTGCAAAAGAACTGCTTCCGCCAGTTGTCGCCCGTCCCGAAGTATGCGCTGTCTCTGACCAGGGGAGAAATGGAGGAGAGCAGGGAGCTCTACTTGCCGGAAGGGATCCTCACACTCCGATTCGAACTCTCTTACTCGAGCGGCATCGCCTACCAGGACATCGAGGCCATGGACATGTCCGCCGCGCCGGGAGCCCCCCGCCGAAGAGGAGGAGGACAGACACCCTGATGGACGCCATCGGGTCTCTGGAAGGCACCCGGACCCTGAGCGACGTGGAGCTCCAAGTGTCCACCAGCACCTTCCCTGTGCACTCGGCCATCCTGGGCGCCAGGTCTCCGATGTTCGCGAGATTGGTCACTGCAGACACGCCGGAAGAGGGAACCAGAAAAGTGGTCATCACCGACGTGGACGCGGTCACCTTGCGACGATTGCTCTTCTACATATATAAGGACGACCCGGGACACTTGAACGCCGATAGTGCCTCGCTGCTGTACGAGGCCGCTCACAAGTACGAGGTCAAGGGTCTGGTGGCGAAGTGCTCTGGCACCCTGAAGAGGAAGCTGAACTCCTCCAACGCGGTCGACGTGCTGCTCCTGGCTGACCGCCACGGTGACCGAGACCTGAAGCTGGCAGTGCAGGATTACCTTTTGGAGAACGAGTGCGTGTTCGGTTCAGAATCGTGGGAGACCGTAATGGTGGATCATCCAAGACTGGCAAGCGATACGATGAGGCGTCAATATAAGAAACGCAATTAAGCAAGCAAGGCATTGACTGAAACACAATGTTTTGAACTCGTGTGAGTTCAGCAGATTTTGGTTTAACATTGTTGTAGTTATTTGAATCTCTACATGATAATATCTTAAATAGTTTTTTTTCTGCTTAGCACAGTACTAGTTCTAACTTTCAAATTAATAAAATTGTTTAAAATTAGTTGTAATAATGTTTTTGTTAGTTGTAATAATTTATCCATTAATCCATTTAAAATGTACGGATTACTGATATTCTGAATTAATATGAGCAATTAAAATGTGAAACATTTCTTATTGCTTTCATAAATACTCTGTATAATGAGTGTCTTTAAATAATGTTTTGTATGATTTCATGGTTATTATGGAGTATGAAAAATCTCGTATTCTGAATTTTTTTTGTGTGTTAAGGTGATTTTTTGTGTGTCTAATGAAGATTTGTTACTCAAATATGTAAAATGTTCCATGCATATCAGAATAAAAACTACTGATATATGTGTTTAAAAATATAGAAATGTCAATACGTTTTTTTTAAAATAAGTAGTTTTTGCTCTTTTTAATATTAAATAAAAGTTGTTTTTTTTAAAAAAAAAGTTCAGCTTCGTATTGTTGCTTGCTATACTATAAAAAAAATCTGTGTATTAGTTGATTATAAGAACTAGTTTTGTTTGTAACACATCTGAACATTCAAATTGAAAAAAATTTAGATTACAAAAAATCTTTTTCCAATAGTTGTAAATAGATTTCAATGTCTTTTTCTTTATATCAATATTTTGGAATCGGAAATCCGAATAATTTTAAAGTTACATTTTTTTTTACACATACATCACCTTTGTAGACCGGTATGGTAAATAATTAAAAGTTCATAATTATAGCATGCAAGTAATAAAATTATATTACTTACATTCAAAGCATTATGCATACATATTATTATCATATACATATTATTATATAATTAATCATATCTGAAAACACACGTTTTTCTGTATCTTAAAATTTAAAATGGCAAACAAGAATGGTTTTATTTTTTATTGTCAAATATCTCAAAAGATGTTCATAAGCAGTCTTCTGCAAAGTTGCGTTGTTTCCCTGATTTAAAACTCACTGAAAATTGTGGTAACAAAAATTGCATTTTGTGTTTAAGAAGTGCAACAAGAAGAAACTTTTATAAAGAGGGAAATTATGCTGCTTCGTGTGATAATAAATCACTTATTTTTTCAGACTGATGCAGTTGAAAAAAATTATCTCCAAAGGGAATATGAATAAGATGTGCTAATTTTTGAGCTCTCAGTCAAAAAATGTTTCTTTTTAATATCTTTCATGGCGTAAAAAACTTATCAAATAATTCTGTTGAAAATGAATTCTTGAACAAGGAAGAGAAAAATGCATAAATTAAATCTGTGATAGAAAACTAATGAAATATTTTTTAAATATCAAACTTGTACGCCAAAACAAATGAAAATAAACATTTTCAACAGAATTCATTTCTTTTTTCATCATTGAAGAGTTAGTTGGGCAAAAAATATTCTAAGAAGATGATTTTCCCACAAATCTTTGATATAATAAATAGTAATAGTTTATAAAAAAAGGAAATGAAGTGTTCCACATAAATAAGGTAGCATGTTCATCAGCCGCAATTTAGGCAGATGCATCAAACATTCTAATGGGTATTTAAGAAAGATAATTTACTCGGGCAATGCAAAATTGGGATGAAAGTAGGAACAACAGCCCTGGATATAAAAACCAAATAAATGAGGATGGCGTTACAGTTAAAAATCTGAAAAGACTTATCATTATTCAAAAAGAGACAGTTAGAATTAAATATTTTAAAAAAGACAGGTTCATTTAATTTTTATGAAGAATTACAGTAAGAAGATTTATTTTTACAAAATCGCTTTTGAAAATGAACTAATCTTGAATCGGTAGTGAGTGATGGTAGGGAGGACAAAGAATCAGCCTGTCACATCTCAAACGACGTTCAATTGGTGAAAATCGCAAAGATAGAGAGAATCGGAGGAAAAAATGATACTTCTACGACGACTTTTTTTTTAAAGTTTTTTTGTCAACTAAATTTTTTTTCCACGTTGGTTACATGCGGATTTCATGATTAAGGGAAGCGTAAATTATTGAAAAAGAGAACGTAATTTAGAACCCATATTTGCAAAAATTTTAAAACCTGCAGAAAAATAAAAGGTTGAGAATGTAAGCAATTTCATATTCTATAATTTTATGTAAGCGTGTTGTGTGAGAATTGGGAATTTTAAAGATATTCCAGAAAAACTAGGGAACCAGAAAGCATCGCCGCAGCATCAGTACTCATCACTCATTATCGCTGCAGTTTTTAAAGAACATTAATTACGCAGAATATAATAATTTATTTCAGTTAAGCCATTTTTATTAGATATATGTGCCAATTATAAAATTTTTGCAAATAATTCTAGGACTCAGTTTAGATTGGATATCCTTTATGGAAACTATGTAAAATAAAACTGAATTAATAATACAGCTATTTTAAATCGTCAAAGAAAGGTTTCCCTCGTAATATTTTGTGTAGAATATAACATTTTATGCTTAGTTCATTCAAACATGTGTTTCACAATGCACTTTCGTAGCTTTTGTTTACAACAGGAATTATCTGAAACTCTCAATTTGAGTTTATGTCAACGCGCTAATAAAACCTACTCTTCGTGCATGCTAAACTTTTTTCCGTGAAAATGTTTTTGGAAAATATGATTGAAATATTTACAAAATAATTCATTAAAAGCAGAAACAACACAAACAATAGAACAGTCTTTTGTCATGAAAATACTACCTGAATACAAAGAAACTTTTTATACGGTTTCTGGTTGGAAACGTTATCAACTGTGCGCTTATTCAAATCGCTTCGGGAACTTCGTTCGGGAGCCTTGCGCTTTGAAGTTTCAGCTGCACAGCAAGCTCATCAGATCAGAGCCGGCCTTCTCTATGAAGGGACCCTAAAATTTTACCAAAGTTAAAATAATAAATACTAACATTTGCATATTTATTTAACGAGTGATTTTGTTTTTGCTATTAATAACTCCAGGAATATTAAAAATTTTCCAATTTTTTTTCAATCTATACTTATAATAAAGCTCAATGTGTGTGTGTGTGTGTGTGTGTGTTGGCGCTCTACAGGCCAGACCGTTGGACCTACAGCTACCAAATTTGATAAATGTATACATTGGAGGTCGGGAATGTGCATTTAGGAGCCCTTTTTTCGAATTTTTAATTAGAATTTAAATTAATTAAAATTTAAGCGAAATTTCTACGTTTTTCCGCTATAACTTCCGAAAATATTATTGCACAAACATGATTTTTATATCAATTTAAAGCTAAAAAAATTAGCTTTCTAACGGTATTAGTTGTTTTAAATTTATAACGTACGCTTCTATTTTTAACGAATTAAAAAAATATTTTAACTATGTTTTTATTACGTGATTGGATTAGGTTTTTATTTACATCGTTATTATAAAACTTTACAAAGTTTATGGGACAATTTTCTAATTCGTTTTTTCTAAAGTTTTTGTGTCGGTGATTAATTTGAAAAACTTTTAAACAAATCTTCTATCTGTACAATACCAGTATCCATTACAGAACAAAAAAATAGCATCAAAATTCCTCAACCAAGTTTTTTACAATTTCATCTTCTATTGTTTCGAAATATATAATTTATTTTGTTCTTTTTCGAATTTGTTTTTCAAGAAAATTTTCTTAAAGATTCAAATTACGTACTATCGATTTTATTTCGTCTACATAAGAGTTAAATTTCGTTCTTAAATTTTGCATTTCAGCTTTGCTTTTAATGACTAAATTAAAAATAAAATAGTTTATTAATGGTTAATTTTGGACAATATTGCAAACCATTCTATCAAGCATAAAATAAATATCATTTTTTTATTGAATCCAACAAACATTTTTAGCTTCGGAGCAGCTTAATGCTGTTATTTGCATCTATAAATTCTTCTAAAGCATTTAAGTGAAACCAAAACTAACATAATGGTTTAAGAATAATGTTTAAATGCTTTTGTAGTTTCCCATCTTTTTACAGATACGCAATATAAGCGTTGCAATATCCCAAAATAATTTTTTACTACATATATTACTAGAAGCGGCATTACAAATTAATAAATTAAAAGAGTGCGATCGACACAAAATCCATGCTGGTTTAGAGAAAGTATTCTAGGTTGTACCCCTTTATTTTTCACTCTCATGTTGCTACCGTTGTCGCATGCTTACCCTCTACTATTCATAATATCTAAATCAAGTTTGATTAATCTTCCTAATAGAGTTTTTGCTAGTCTTTCACCAGTCAGATCAGTTACTTCAATAAACCCAATGACTCATTTATAGTTAACCTTTTCTCTTCAAAATTTTTTTTATCTAATCATGATTGAAGTTTGTTCTTATGGAAGATATCAAAAGTGCATTCCATTTGCATACTATAAAACGTGGTGGTTTTTATATCGTGTTTAATTTTATTAAGGACTTCATTTCCTAACGCAGAAATAATTTGTTCTTGTGACTTACGTGCTAAATGACGCACATTTCTATTTCTATTATTTCTTATTTTGTTATATGATTCATTGGCACAGGATTGTATTTACTTATTAATTCGATTAAACTTTAAAAAAAATTCCATTATTAGGCTTACCTTTTATTTCATTGGTTCTTCGAATTGAAAGATTATTAAAGCTAAAAATAGAGTCATGTCTACAATTCTTTGAAATAATAATTTGAGTTCTGCCTTTTCGTTATTTATATTAACTTGATTTGTTTTATCTATAATCTATACTTAAGATAAAGCTCAATGCGTGTGCGTGTGTGTGTGTGTTGGTGTTCTACAGGCCAGACTGTTGGACCTAAAGCTACCAACTTTTGTACATGTATGCCTTGGAGGTCGAGAATGTGCACCTCGGAGCCCTTTTTTCGAATTTTTAATTAGATTTTGAATATATCTAATACTATAATATGAGGAATGGTTGTCAAGTCGAAAATCGCCCCAGAATTAATAAACTCCGGTAAACTTGGGGCTCTGGGGTTTTTGGCCACGACGAATCGATTGGCGCCGGTTTTGAAGCGCTACGGTCGAGCAGTTCGGAGTTACAGATAGGATATTTTCAAACTTTATTAGTTCGCCATAATGGCTACTTAAATTTTCAAGCGGTGACGTGCTGCCATCTATAGCCAATATGGTGAACTAATAAAGTTTTATGTTTATGCTGTGATAGGTTTATAATATGTTTCTTATGTATGTATATATGTTTGGTTTTTCTAAATAAATTTTTCAAAAATATTGAACTTCAACACACTTCAATCTTTACCTTTACTTTACCTTTGTATAGAATAGTTCCCTTTCCAAACTCTAACTTTGTTTAGAATAGTTTACAATGGTGCACTTTAACCGGTTATCTTTTCACCAATGGTTTCACAAATTTTCTTATGGCATGTATTGTTTTGATAAATCACAATTGAAAATTTAAATCTTCGAGTTAGCTTCGATACCTGTTTTCTCCGAGCGGAGCTCGGTCATCCGCTGGTTAAAATTTATACGAAATTTTGACGTTTTTCCGCTATAACTTTCGAAAATATTACTGCACAAACATGATTTTTACATCAATTTAGAGATTAAAAAATTAGCTTTCTAATGGTATCAAAGTTTTAAAGTATATCTGAAGCCTCTATTTTTAACGAATTTTTAAAGAAATATTTTAACCATGTTTTTTTTGAGCACGTGACTGGATAAAATAAAAGAAAACAATGAACAGAAGTTCAAATAAAAAAAAACTATCATCGTAAATCAAGTCTAAAGAAATGATATTGTTAAAACGTGACCGGATAAAATAAAAGAAATATAAAACATGGTAATTTCTAAAAAAATAAATGCAAAGCAAAGGTTTCTACAATCGTTTGAAATATCTAAATAATTAATTCCACAAATCTTCTTTATTTGCGGTAAACCTGATTGAATTTAGACAGGATATGCATCGAAATCCCGACTTAATGGCATATTTCTATAATCGTTTGCAATATCTGTATCATTAATTCAATAATTTTTTTCCATTATAAAATGTGATAGTTTCTAAAAAAATAAATGCAAAGCTATGGTTTCTATAATCGTTTCCAACATCTAAATCATTTATTCAATAATTTTTTCCCTTTTTCGCTTTCTTTAAAGAAAACATATTTAAT
Organism: Argiope trifasciata; assembly: GCA_026543055.1. Classification (NCBI taxonomy): domain Eukaryota; kingdom Metazoa; phylum Arthropoda; class Arachnida; order Araneae; family Araneidae; genus Argiope; species Argiope trifasciata. Next base: position 13,360 of record JAPMOQ010001585.1, read on the forward strand.
ATTTTGGCAACATCACCGAATAAAACATTTTTAATATTTTGGAAGCATGACCGATAAATTATTAGAGCATTAAATTCAAAAAAAAATTTCCGAATTAAGTTACCGACTCTTTAACTACTAATAGCTGAATCTTTTAAATTTAACTATTTCTTAAATTTTGTACTGCTTTTAAAGAAAAAATAACATATATTTTTTATTTATAACTAAAATAAAGCTCAATGGGTTTGTGTTGGCGCTCTAGAGGCCAGACCGTGGTAATCTACAGCTACCAAATTTGTTACATGTATACTTTGGAGGTCGAGAATGTGCACCTCTCAGCTCTTTTTTTGAATTTTTAAATTAGAATTTGAATTAAATTTAATCTTTTAGAACGTTCCGTCTATCATCTTAAAGGAAATATTAATTTCAGGTCAATCAATGCCCGGAATTACTTCAAGGCTAATGAATATGTGATTTAATTGAAAATTTTAGAACGCATTACTCATGGCGAACCAGCTGGTCGCCAAAGGCGGCTAGTTGAAAATAAATTTAGTCGTTTTAATAATTATTTCCATTGAATTTTTTTAATATTTAATAATTCTTTCCTAGCAATAAACGAACTAATATGACAACTAGCATTCATAATCTTCGATTACATTTCACAGCTTTCTCTAGTTATTATAGTCACCTTCAATCTATTACTTTAGTAATTCCCTCATCTTTTGGAAAACATAACAGCTGTTCGTCAAAGGCGGCTAGTTGAATATAAATTCAGTCGTTTTAATAATTATTTCCATTGAATTTTTTTACTAATTAATAATTCTTTCCTAGCAATAAACGAATTAATATGACAACTAGCATTCATAATCTTGGATTACATTCCACAGTTTTCTCTAGTTATTATAGTCACCTTCAATCTAATACTTTAGTAATTCCCTCATCTTTTGGAAAACATAACAGCTGGTCGCCCAAGGCGACTAGATGAACATAAATTTAGGCGTTTTAATAATTATTTCCATTGAATTTGTTTAATAATTAATAATTCTTTCCTAGCAATAAACGAACTAACATGACAACTAGCATTCATAATCTTGGATTACATTTCACAGCTTTCTCTAGTTATTATACTCACCTTCAATCTATTACTTTTGTAATTCCCTCATCTTTTGCAAAACATAACAGCTGGTCGCCCAAGGCGGCTAGATGAACATAAATTTAGTCGTTTTAATAATTATTTCCATTGAATTTTTTTAATAATTAATAATTCTTTCCTAGCAATAAACGAATTAATATGACAACTAGCATTCATAATCTTGGATTACATTTCACAGCTTTCTCTAGTTATTATAGTCACCTTCAATCTATTACTTTTGTAACTCCCTCATCTTTTGGAAAACATAACAGCTGGTGGCCAAAGGCGGCTAGTTGAACATAAATT
>JAPMOQ010001592.1:0-14315 GCA_026543055.1 Argiope trifasciata
AGGAAGTTTTACTACATAAGTAAACGGATTCGATTCATTCGGAAGAAGCTTCGGTATTGATATCCATTAGCTCTTTAGAACAGTGTTAGACTAAATCATTTGCGGGAGAATTCCTAACCAGCGTAAGAAAAGTGAATCTATTGATAGTATTGGGGCAGAAATTTTAATTAAAATTTCAATGTTTAATATAATTTAAGAACCTAGTTTTCCCCCCTCAATGTCCGACTTTCCGAAGTCATTCTCATTATTCCCGAAATATTTGTGGATTTCAATTGTTAGGCGTTGATGTCGATTTGCGACTTCAGTATCAATTTACATTTTTCAGTACAGAAGACTCGCTAATTTCAATTGTACATTTTTAATTCTGAAGTTAAACTAGTACTGAACAAGCTCGTAATGGAATTCAAATTAAACTTTCGATATAATGGATAACTGAAAATTGTTTAAACTTCGATTCAATTTTAGAAACAATTAACATTAGAGTTTCGCAAATTACTTAGTGATAAAATTTTAGAATAAAGATTCTTATAGCATTGTTTTATTAGCAACTTAAACCATTCTGACATATACGCATCTTCCAGCCTTTCATAAAGATATCCTGAATGCATGATTAAACTAGGGACAAGTAAATATAGAGATATAATTGGAGGTAAAAACTACCTTTAAACATGTACAAACGTCAGTGCTTGCAGAATTTTAGCACATCTTGCTCGCACAAAGCAATTCTGTCTTGGTAATCGTCTTTAGATGTATCCAAGATCGTACAGGTCAATTTAAATCTCATGGATGACAGCACACATTAAGGTTCTGAACAGTTTGCATCGACTTAAATTTGATACAGATAATACAGACATTAAACATTGCCCTTAAACTAAAATTTATTAGTATAAGGAACTTCAATTCATTTGATAAATTAGAATCTATAGAAGCAATTAACTCATTACCGGACATCAATATGAAAGATCGCGAACTAAATTTGTTTTAATCAAATTATTCACTGCAAGAAAAGTAAATTAAAAGTATTTAATTGATAAAATACTTTGCCCTACAAAATGAGAATATAAGTTTAAATAACTGATCTCACAGACTTCCTGACTAATGTAATTTTAAATACCATCAAATGAAACAGACAATTCAAATTTTAATTCTAGAAGTTTCGAGGAAAGCGAAAACAAATTCTGTCAGATGTAACCGATTAATGGATAAGGTCTGCAGTTTTATAGGTTTATTTTACGAATTAAGTCCACCGCGTCACACTTCTAGAAAATACATAGAATTCGCTTTTATTAACCGAATCTCATTTCATTAACTGACCTCGTAGTAAGTTTTTCCGCCTCAATTAGAATTTAGTCGAGCAAAATTTTAGAATTACTGAGGAGAGGGAGATGTGTTCATAAGTTGTGCCCTTAACTAGAAATAGTTAAGGCTGGAATAACTAAATTTCGCTCTAACTCGTCATATTTTATACATGAATTCGTGCATCTTCAGAATGCATTGCGAGATCTGCCAAATGCAAAAATTCGATCTACTAGATATCCATTTAAGTTAAATCGAGAATTTGAAAACACGTGGGACTCATTCTTTTAGTTTCCTCAAACCATCGCTACCGAAGAATACAACAGCCGACACAGATAAAGTTTAGCATTTGGAATTACTCTGTCCCTATAACTGGAATATAGGATAGTATGAATATAATGCAGCTTTACTCGGGCAATATACAGATTACCTATATTACTGCCGTGCTGATGTTTACCAATTAACCGATTTTCTATTTAAAAATTACTCAGGCAATTGCCAGATTAATAGCATTACTGAAACTGGAAATTTAATATACCTAGAATACTTCGTGCTGAAAGATTGGTTTAGAAATAACTGATCATACACACGGATGCAACGATAACTTAAGTTTCTTGAACAACTAAAAAAATCGCTCACAGATGTCATTTAGAACATTAAGTTTAACAAGATCTCACTGCTAAGTCTTCCTACTAAGGCAAAAGTTCTGCACCACTACCATATGATGCCTGGTACAAATATTCTTTGATATTAAACATTCTAAGGCATATATTTACAAGGCTTCTATTTCAGTTTTCGAACAGTCAATATCGATGTTTTAAGCAGAAATTGCACTAATGATCCAAATTCCTCGCCGTTATTTCATTTCCCATAAAGAATCTAAACAGCCGCGATCTCACGCATTTTGTTTAACAATCATTTAATTGCCCGCTTTTCCCCAATACATCCTCCTCGCCTATTGACACGTTAAATACCAGTTCCCTGGGGACCGGAACTTTCTGCTTAGGCAGCCGGTCCCTGCTACCTAAACAGAAAGTCATCAGGTACCAGCATTAACGTGCTAATTGATGCTCTTTTCAAATCGAATTTAATGAAATTGATTATGCAATTTTTGAATCCAACATCGACATTAGCGACTGCAGAAAACCATACATTTTGGTTAGCCAAAATTACCTTAGAATGTTACGATTTTAACCTTCCATTCATAAAACCTAACGATCGTAAATTATCTCTAGTTCCATTGATTTATCTGTCAAGTATAGAAAACTAGCGTCTGATAACTAAGCATCGTTTCATTTATACCTTAACTTTAGAGAGCGAAGTAAAAATTACGAAGGGAGGAAATGCAAACAGTTCAGATTAAATACAGTTAAACTACCGAGTTGAAGCCATATAAAATTCGTACCCTCACAGAACATATTATTGGTATGTAGATTATTTCGCATTCTGATTGTTTAATACGAACCTTAACGAATACCGTACTTCTATATTAAGGATACTCATGTCTAATTACGCCGTTTCAGGCTAAGGTTTGAGGAAACATTCTTGTGGTATAGGAGCACATTTTATAAATCAAGCTAAAATGGATATTTTAAGGATTTCCGAACTTGAATTCCAAATTAATGATCGACCCGTTGCGAATTATGCCTTTATTCATGACGTTAGCACTAACTCGTAAAGGTGTCCCTTAAATTTGTCAGTTTCATTTGATGCCTCGGGAAATAATTTTAATGCAAAATTTTAGCGTTTTAAATTCTATACTCAAATCACCGATTCATTGAAGTTCCTTTGATTATTAAAACTAACAATTTTAAATTATTGAAATTGGACCAAGTTCACAATTACAGCTAGTTCACTGCTTATTCAAGTATTAACGCCAGTAAGTTACGAGATTTCACTGAACGTGAAAGCACCGAACAGAAGTTATGTAAAAGTATCCAAACTTTTTAAATTTAAAAATTAGATTAACAGTTTTAAACCTTTAAATTAAGCAAATTTACAGTCAAATACTTTAATTTTGATATTTAATATTCCATTTACTGGCGATTTCAAATACTAAATCACCTGCTGCGTAGCGCACATTCTAAATTAGTCAGTACAATTAGAAGTCCATAGTACGTCATTCAGCAAGAGAATTTAAGAATGTAAAGTTCATCTAATTACACTTTAAATGCCGTTACGATTCATTTCTTGCATCTTCTAGCTACGTGAAGCAGTTTGACGATATACGGCATCTATGTGGAGGTCGAAGTATTCCTCCCGTAGATCACCGGATTAAGAAGAAACTGTTCGACAATCTTAAGGCATATGCAGATGTCCATAGAAGGGATTTTCTCCACGAGTCCTAAAAATAAAATTAAATTCTTATGAAATGCAATTTAAGTGAAGCTTTAACTTCGTATAAAACCATGATGCAAACGATATCTACAATATTTGATTAGCTTCTAAAAAGTCTGGATAAATAGAAGACTTTTCATAGATTTGTCCCATTTTCAAACCATTATTAGAGATTAAGGCGAAATATTTACAAAGGATACAACTGAAATGTTACAAGAATTAACAGACTAGAAATTTATTCCGAGAACAAGCTGTTTAATGATCTGAAGACATTACTATTGCTATTTATCGTCCATTGAAGAGAATTGCCAAATTGTGCAAAGAAATTAAACTCCATCGACATTAAGTAGATGCACATACATATTATAAGGATTTCAGCAGGAAAATTGCGTTTCGTTTAGGTGAAAAACACCGTTCACCTCTGGTACCAGATCTAGCATTCATTTTATCATTCGACTGCGGCAGATTTTTCATATTTAAGATTTCATTCAACGCTTGCTCATGGGACGTAGCATGCAAGTCACATCATGAAATAAACTTGATTGATCAGGTTATTTACAGGAAGAGATGCATTAGAGTTGCTCGATTTAATTGATAAAAAATTCAGTGTCGATACACTTGACAATATGAAATGCCATAGTTGCCTTTATCTGAAATTAATGTGCGATTTTTGATCGAACTATTCAAAATGCGCAAGAAAGCATAAAAACGTGGATATATCAAACTTGTCGCGAAATATTTAGTCATCCAGGCCCTTCCCGTTTGTCACTGCCAGCTTTAACCAAAAATATTTCTAAAAAACTGGAGAGTTCAGTTTTCACTCTTGCATTTTGCTTTATAAGAGCCATTTTGAATTCTTACAGTTGATAATACTAATGAACAAGATATCTACAAAAAATTTCACTTAAGGGAAATCTATGCTGTTGAGGCTTCTGTAGGAATTCCGTTTCTTCATCAGCAGAAAGCCAAAGTTAAAGGTTGAACTTAAGATCGAAAGGCCTGAAATGAGTTTAAGACTAACATGTCTATTCTCTTTGCTTGACAGGAAGCTCATTCAGAATATGAAACTTTAGGTATAATAAGATTGCCATTTTTATTCTATGCCTTTCTGCCTAGTTGACTACTTTCTCGAAACATCGATCGTGTTCGTGGTTCTTGTTCACATTCATCGAAGTTAAAGTTAATAGATTAGCCTATCAAATTTAATATTCTAGTTCTGGAGATTAAGACTTACCAGTGGCATGTCCTCGGTTTTGAGATTAATTTGAGAGTATTCCGTCCAACGATACCGACTTTGATTCTTGGTTTTTGAATGCAGATCGAAATTGACCTGAAAAGAAATCGAGTTTAAATGCCAACGAGATGCACGTTATGACAAACTAGAACGTATTTAAAAGACGACTCAGGGTTGTCGAGTATGAAGAAATTGTCCCGATTTTAAAAATAAAGGGAGGTGCAAGATCACCACCCTACACCGACTTACTCATTTCAGGCAAAGTCACTGATTTTAAAGTCGATTCAAATTTAACTTCTATTACTCATGGTAAGTAACCGTGTTGCATGTATGCGAGTTGGCACCAACGTGCCTTTGTCTAGATATTTAATTCAGTTTGAATTTATTTTAAGTGGGTTAATTTAAGCTAAATTGCCATTTCCATACAATTGCTTGATCGTTCGTTTGCAAAGCCTACATTATCCTATCCTGTCATTACGACGAATAGACTCGAGTTCTTGTTTTATGGAACAAAAACCATCTTTAGCTAACTGTTGCCGGACATCTGGAATAGATTTGAAGCTCTTGCATGTTATTTGATCCAGTGTATTTGTAAATTCGTTATATTTAGTTTTCACACCAATTATTCTTTAGCTCTTGCTATTCAAATCAACATTGGACGTTGAGAAGCTTCCAAGAAGTAGCCTGGTTACGGTACGAATAGGAATTCACTCCGTTGGATAAACAAAAATGAAGCCTTGAGTGAGAATATGTAGTTTGGCAATAGCTTTGCTTTAAGCAAATTTAATGTCAGTAAGCACAGAAACAATTTCATTGATAGAACCAAACAGGCGTAGACAAATCTAAAGAATTAGGTCAGAGTGTTGAATGAATTCAAACCTTTAGACCCAGGTATTTAAGATCTATGTACAATAAGTTCATATCAAAAAGTCTTCTAGTCAACTTTTCTCATACGAAAGATACCCATACAACACATTTTGAAAAAGCAAATTGCTAATGACTCAAGATTCGAGGCGAAGGTGAAAAACGACAATTTAAAGACTTCACATACGAATTTACTTAATTTCCTAATTAAATGACAAATTTAATAGCTTCCTAGTTGGAATATTTACTATTTTAGTTCCTTTAATACGTTACGCGACTTCATTTTAAATTTAATACTTTTCATTTAATTGCAGATTAAAAATTCAATAATTCTATGCGCGTCTCGATAACGTCATTGTTTGCCAAGTGGTGAAGCAACGAAATATACAATAGATTATGGAAGATTTTAACTGTTGGTGTTTACATGTTCATTAGAAATGCTAATGAGCTTTATATTTAGGTTGACAGTTAAGATCACATGCAATTACTATAAAAATATGCATAGTCTTTAAAGAAGTTCTTAAATGCAATTCCTATATACGATAACTGTAGAACCTGTTAAATTGACATTTACCTTTGACTGTTCAAATCAAACATCCTCGGGTGTAGAGGGGAGATGTCTAGTAACTTTGCAATCTTTATTCCTGAAGACGATGTTGCTAGGATTTTCATGTGGCAAGTTCTCATTCCAATTAAACCCATCCAGAACCATTAGAAGTTTCTGTAAGAGACTACAGACCGTTAAAATCAATGCATCATTAAGATTCACAAAATTAAGATGCAATTACATCAAACATTTCAGGATAGTTAATAGCATTCAAGTTAATTCGTCACTCGGAAGTTTACATTTTACCCCCCTCCCATCTCTTATTGAAGGCTACGACAAAATGTAATTTTGCAGCAACTGGTAGTTGAGATTTTTTTGGTGCTAGATTTATTGAAAATTAGCAACCCTTGCTATAACAAGAGTTCTTGATGTAGTTTGGAATTTGCAGAAATTTTTGCAGACAATACAAAGTAGGGAGATAAATACAATATAATTTCCGAGAGCGAAATGAGCTTGGTTTCCAAGTTAATAAACCTGGTGACCAGATGAAAATCTAGAGCAAATTTCTTTCTCTCCAAAATAGGATTTGACTCCACTTCTAATTAACAGCTAATGCACTGAAAACTAAAGAGGGCACAAGAGAACAACCACTACTAATTCTACAAGTTATCGCATGCTTGAATGAAAGGAGACTCAAATTAAGTTTAGTTGTGTTTAATGGCACAAAAGCCATTTTTTGCCATATCCTAGAGCAGTGATGGGGAAACTACGGCCCGCGGAAAGGTTTAATCCGGCCCGTTTAAGAGTGTCGTCGTGAGAATGTTTGAACCCATTCTTACTTCGTAATGTGACGACCCGCATAAAAACTACCTGCGGCGATATTCAAAACACAATAGTATTCTGGACAAATCCATCCGACCCAAACAGCTGACTCCTCTTCGCTCGAAACTTCCAAACACTCGAGCATTTTCGATTCATTGTTCTGTTTTTCCGAAAGAACCGCAAAACTCCAATTCCCGAACAATCCTTGCAGGTAGGTATAAATACAAGCGAGACCGCCCGAAGATCAGTTAGTTAGCGACTGAGTCAGTATCTGCAACAACCCGCTGTGACTCGAGTATTGTTTGTGTAATCACCGAAACTCCCACTGCCTCAACAAACACCCGCGCAAGAGCATTAGTTAGTAGTAAGCTTTCGTCAATTGCGTTTTTGTGTGTTATTCTCCGTAGTAGGTAACGTCTAAAATGGATGCTAAAAAAAGAAAAGGGGATTCAGAATGTCGAGTTTTTAAAGAAGAATGGAAGTGGAAATATTTCTTTACTTTATTTAAAGAAAAACCTGTGTGCTTACTTTGCAATACAGCTGTTGCAGTTTTAAAAGAATATAACATTCAACGCCATTTCAAGAGCAAACATGAATACTCCTACTCGTCGTTACGTGAAGGTGAAAAAAATTAAATCGAAAGATTTAATAAAAAATTTATCAAGTCAACAACAATTATTTCAGAGAGCTAATCATTCTCAAAGATGCGCTACGAAAGCCAGTTATGTGTTGGCTTATAATATTGCTAAATCTAATAAAGCATTTTCAGATGGAGAATTTATAAAGCAGTGCATGATGGATGTGTGCAATATTATGTGCCCTGAAAAGAAAAATGATTTTCAGTCACTGTCTCTCTCAAGAAGAACAATCACCGAGAGAATTGAAAATATTGATAAAAATCTAATTTCACAACTGACTACAAACACTCAAAAATTTATTTTTTATTCAATTACTATGGATGAAAGTACAGATATCAGCGATACTGCGCAGTTACTCGTATTTGTAAGAGGAATCAACGCCAATCAGAAGAACTTGCAGGGCTGCAGTCAATGAAAGGAACAACGACTGGTGCCGATATGTTTTGTGAATTTTAAAATCGCATCTATAAACTTCGTTTACTTATTGATAAGTTATGTAATGTAACTACAGATGGTGCTCCTAATATGGTTGGAATCAGTCAAGGATTTGTTGGGGAATTTAATTCCAAGTATCCGGAAAATGATGTTTTTTGCATTGCCTTATACATCAGGATGCTCTCTGTAAATCGGCTTTAGATATTGACCATACACTTAATATTGTTGTAAAACTAGTGAATATGATTCGTTCCAGAGGATTATTACATCGCCAGTTTCGACAATTTTGGGAGTCCGTACATGCTGAGCATTCCGATATCCTGTTTTATTCAAAAGTTCGTTGGATAAGTGCTGGAAAAGTATTTGACAGAATTTGGGATTTAAAAGACGATATTGTGAATTTTTTTCTTGACAAAGACATTTATAATCAATTTGACGTCTTAAAAAACGAAACGTGGCTTTCTGATTTCGCTTTTTTCACAGACCTCCTCGTACACATGAATTAACTTAATCTCAAATAGCAAGGGAAAAATCGGTTTCTTCACGATATTTGCCAATACCTGAAGAGTTTCAAATTACAGTTATTATTTGCTAATCAGATATCTAAATCTGATTTCTCATTTTCCAAGAATACAATCTTTAAAATTCACTATATCAAACAATAAGATTAAAAAATACGAAATTAATTTGAGAAAACTATCTTCAGAATTTGAAAGGAGATTTCAGGACTTTAGAAAAATGGAACCAGAGTTTAGTATTTTTGCGACCCCATTCAATGTTAATTACGAAGAAGTTGATGCAAAATTTCAACTTGAGTTAATAGAACTGAACTGTAATACTCTCCTGAAGCAAACTTTTCATACAGTACCATTACTAGAATTTTATAAAAATTTAAGTCCAGATAATTTCCCAAATCTAATTACTCATGCAATGAAGATAATGACAATGTTCGGCTCATCTTATATATGCGAACAAATCTTTTCAACAATGAAGCTTAGGAAAACTTCTTTAAGAAACAGAATTACAGATGAGCACCTTTCATCAGTTTTAAGAATTTCTGCTTCGCAAATGGAACCGGACTGTGATGAAATTTTGATAAAACAGTCTCAATTTCATTTTTCTCATGCACCATCAAAAGTAATGACACCAGAAAATAAAGTGATAATACTTCACATCAAGAACTACACTAAATTCATTTTATATTTTGTGCTTATAATTTTCTTACCTTTTGCTTTTTTACTATTAAAATAATAAGTGTATGTAATAATATATGTATGTTTATAGAACACATAAATTTTTTAACGATTAAGCATTATTCTTTGGCCCGCTAAGATCGTCTAGTTATTACAAATGGCCCGTCTTAAAAAAAGTTTCCCCACCACTGGCCTATAGACTCGAAGAAATGGAGACAGGAAAATGTTACTCTGAACAGTTCTAGTTATCTAATCAGTTTATGGAAAAATGAGTTGAATAACTCAGAGTGATAATCCATTAGCTCCTAACACATTACTCGGCTTAAGTTTAACAATCAGATTTACAAAATCAAGCGAGCAAAATATTATGTTCCAAGAACTGAACGGATAGACTAGATAGTTTCTCAAAAGATCGCAATAAGAGTTACAATATACCTAAAATTATCGGAATAACTTCAACATCTATTAGACACCATTGAAGGACTGCCCATTCTTAGCACCGAGTTTGATTTCCACTCATTATCAACAAGAGTTAAAAGCTCATTGAGAGAAAGTGACCAGGTATTTTGGCGACTCGCATTCCACAATTAGGTTTTGAAAAGAGCTTTTAGGAAAGTTGCCAGTGGCGGCATATGCACTTTTTTGACAGTTTGCGGCTCTAAGTAAACAACAACAAATAGTAAGAAACTCCAATTGTTTTGAACTTAACTTTTAATAGAAACCACTCGACGATTGTGAAACTAATGCTTATAAAACTATTGAAGAACAAGGTGAAGTCAAGAAACAAAGGTCATTTCTAAAATAAGCATTATTCCTTATTTGAGTTCATCTAACGTGCTATGCTCTTATAAAACCACTTTATGCCAGATTTCGAGTTCACCAGTTCCAATATTTTGGCTTCCCATTGGAAGATATTTTACCATCCAAATTCTACTCTACAAATGTGACCCATTATTTACACGTTTTGCTATAAACTTTGATTTTTAAAGAGTGATTTAGTCTAAAACAGTTCACTGCGGTCGACGTGTATTAGGCTTATACGGCGTACAACAATTCTATCCGGTATAAAAATTTGGAATTTCAATATTGCAGATGTTATTTAGTACGTTTTGTTTGCAATATTAGCAAGTCCGCTATAAGTTGAAAGCAATTAATCATTTGTATAAATTTCAGATAAGCTTCTAAAATATTCATTTAACGAGATTTTGTATCAAAACACTAGCGGCATGAAACGCAAAGAATTCAAATTCAAATTTCCCAAAAGCTTCACGTTCCCCCCCCCCCATCACGTTAAAAATATTTAAAACCAAAAAGAACTCTCGTATTCCCGAAACCAACCACAATGTTCATACATTAACTATTATAGGTTTTCGTATTTATATACCACCATCTACAAGACAAACAAAGCAATAGGGCATTTTAATTCAAAGACTTCTATACCAGTAAGTTATCAGATTTTCATGGACGAAAATAAGTTTGCAGCGATAGAGATACATCGTGAATTTAAATGAAAAATAAAACTCAAAATTTAGTTTAAATAAAATTGCATGAACACTTACCGAGACACTGAAGAACTCTGCCTTCATTAATCTCAACAATCAAAAACCCTCCAACCACAGTATGACATTAAATAACCAAACTAAAAATATTACTCTTAGCACAGCGTAAATCAATCATGAAGAATTCCACAAAGAGTGAAACTAACTGAAAATTAGCTTACTTTAAAGTATCTTGAATATCACTCACTGAACAACTAGCCAATCAGAATGCTCCTAATCTTCCAGTCTGTTTCTGAAGATTTTTACATAAAACTAATTCGTCATTGTTTTTCCGGGTGCCGCGGGGCATGTTGATTAAGTTGGTTCATAGTACACGAGTTTACTGTACATTAAGTTTAGCATCGTAAATCAATTGCCATTATGACTGTGTAGCATTCTTTAACGTTTGTTCAGGATTCATTTTACCATCTGACAATGATTCAATATAACGAGGATCATCTCAAAATAGTTCTTGTGCTTTTTTCTGAAGATTCTAAAGGTATAAAATTTAATAAACCATTTTACTGTTTGTCATTTTTACTTACCTAATCTTCCTAATTGTATTTTTTGTGAAATTTTAATAATCTTTCATGAATTAACTACAGTATTTTATTAACCATTTCTACTATGAAATGTATCCATAATGCCCTTTTTTATTCATTCCATCTTTCAAACCCTACTTAAGCAACTAATTTTTTGATATTTTTAATCTGGTCTTGAATAATATTATCTGTTTTAAAGCTGAAAATTTAAAGAATTCCGTTTGTTTATAAACATTCTAGACATATCAAATATTAACAAACTGATAGTGAAAACAATGTTAAATTATAGTCTAAATTATATATCAGTTATTCATGAAAAGAATCGGAAAACTTTATCGTGAGTGGAGCAATATTTCCGAATTGGTAGATTTGGTCATTACTTTATCACTTTGGTCATCACTTTTCTCATTAAAATAAATGTGTAATTTGAAGTGGATTCTTATGGATGAAATAACAAAAAATTAATTAACATAATTAAGAAAATTTCGCTTATATTGCTTATCGGAACTCAAGGGCTATATACCCCGTCCAATTCAGCAGATTATTGATATGCCTAGATTCTACAACTTCTTTAGTGAGTTATTATCCTTCATGTCGTCATGAATGGTTTCACGTAAATCAGTTTAATTATTTGTTGGCACAAAATTATAGTAAAAAACAATACGCTTTAGAAGATTCCAAAAGCCTATTCTTGAATACAGGTGAAGAGAGTTTTACTGATATACACATTTTGGTATTTTTAAAGAATAAAAGAACGTCTTTAGGCAGTCGTTACTGTGAATGCCGACATCCTGGCCTAGGGGGTAGCGCGTCTTCTCTGTAGTTACATCCTGGGTTCGAGCCCTGGTTTTGGCTTGATTGTTCTTCATCCTGTGTTCTATCTGTGAGGTGTGCAGAAGAATCCCTTCTTGGATGACTGGGATTCTGCAAGCGAATGTCATATTCATATGAGCTGGAAATTAGACTTCTTCGGGTGATTAGAGGTCTTTACCGTCAGAAGTTGTCGCACAAACTCGGCTTCACATCATTGACTTTGTCAGCCTGTCTGCCCATGACAAGTCAAGCAAGTAACGGCAATAAAAAATTACTATTGATTTTTTATCTTCAATGTTGATGGAGAAAATAATTGTATCACTTTTTCCCTACTCCTTTTTTTAATTAAGCATATCAATCGCTAGGAGCTGCCTGCAATTTTACTTCCAAAATTATTTCATCTACTAGTATGTGTTCAATTGTATTGATATAGAAATTGCCTTGAATTAAATTTTTTAATTTTTATTAAATATCTACAATATAATAGAAAAATCAAATTCAGATGAAAATTTTATATCAGAACTGGTTATATAGCTCACTTAGCTGTCTCATCATTACTAAGGATAATTACTGAAATGACTTAATCTCTCTCTCAAATAAGCGAGTGAAATTTCAGACAAATGTTTTATTTACAGCCATATATGTATACAGAAAAATAATTTATTTTAATCTATGTTAAATATTCGACATTTGAAGGTTGCGAAAATTTGAATAACTGGATGCGAACATTTGAAGGTTGAAGGTCTATCATGAAAAGAGTCTGGAACCAATTCTCTATCGATTCATAGAAAAACACTCCAAGACGCTAACAAGGTGTTAGCCAGAACCACTACCAGTGTGGAGCGTCAAAATGCCGCAGTACGCAATATAAAGGTATCTCATCTTCAAAGAAAAACTCCCACTTTTATCGCTGTCCAAAGCTCGCCTCCTCAATTTTTATTTGCCCACGTCAGCTTTCCATCAGCTAATCAACCAGCAAAAATTTCATTTAATTTCAATTTTCCTGCGTGGCATAGGAATGTCCATCAATAATGCATTCTAGTAACTGACCGTTCTGGAACACGTATCTTTGATGTTACTTCCCAAAAGAACCACCCGGCATCCAGCTACTGGACAACCTTTCCTTTGAAAAAGCTACAGGTTTCATTCCCACAATGAACTTCACCAGTGGTCTAATGACTAGATGCGAACAGTCGGCGATGAGGATATTCCCACCTCAAAATCTGGTGGGCTTTTAACAATGGAGGGCTTAAACAGGTTGTGAGTAGATGCCTGGAAATCCCGCTTCTTGTGAATGGGACAGGGGAACATTATAATATCCATTGTGGTTTAAAAATATCAAACTTATCGCGGAACTAAACAAGAAAACGTTTGTATAGCATATTCTGACCTAGCAGGTTTTATTCATATTCTAAATAATTATATAAAATTATATCGTGAAGAATGTTACATTCTACTTATATTCTAGATTTCTGGGGATATTAAAAATAATTTTTACATTATATATTTTTGCAGTAGGACCATTACTGTTCTAAAAGTAAATTTCAAAATTTTCTGTTAATAAAGTTTTTAATTTTTTTACTCTTTATGATTATTTTTTATTAAAAAATCAATGAAAAAAACTACAGATATGTGAGATTCTGATGTAAGTGATTCTAAGTAAATTTTAATTTCATTTGTAAAATGTCCTTGTTGTCACTAGTAATCTAAGAATTTATATTTAAAGTTGCTTTTGCAACCTTATTTCTTTACAATATTTCCAAATTTTCAATAAAAATATTATTTCTTATTTTTTATTTCGGTAATGAAACAAATTTTAAAGTCATTCTATTTTAATTTTTTAAATATCTCATAAATCATGTATTAAAATACTATAGTAGCTAAAAATTAATATTTCTCAAATGTATTTCCAGATAGCGCCACTTGAATGAAAACAAATTTTTGATAAATTTATATTTTAATTAATAATTATGGGTTCAAAAATTATTAAAAGTTCTATTGAGATTGGGAATTAATCACTGTACAAAATTTCAGTTATCTGGTTCATGAAGAAGTA
>JAPMOQ010001594.1:0-14037 GCA_026543055.1 Argiope trifasciata
TTCATCAATATATTAGGGTATACTATAATTGTCTTTCTTATTTCTAATACGAAATGAATACACAATATTTATTGTTTTAAGATATTTATTTTGACTCATTGATAAAATTCATTTAGTTAGAATTCTAAAGTTTATTTAAGGAAAAGAATCGGAAATGGAAGGGACTCATTTGCCTCATTTTAGTAAATGGAATAGATTGACATGCTGACTGTCATTATGTGGGAGGTGCACAAATTACTCGCAATTGTACGCGCAAATTATTGCAATTTTCACAGCAATAATTCGCAGTGAAAAAGTTGTAAATTTAAATACGTTTCAGGAAATGCATTTATACTTCCTAATAACTATACAAAATACCACATTTTTAATTCAATTTTATGGATAGTTGAAATCCTTTTGAAGAGTTATTCATCAATATATAAAGGTATCTCATAATTGTCATTCCTATTTGTAGTATGAGACGAATACACACTATTTACTGTTTAAGATGTTACTTATTTTGACTCATTGATTGATTCACTGAATTAGAATTCTAAAGTTTCTTTAAGGAAAAGAATTGGAAATGCGAGGGACTTCTTCTTGTATACAGCCGACCACCCCGCCACCACTGAACGTAGCAGTATTTTCAGGGTTTGTTGGGGTCGACTGCTGAAATGGAAGGGACTCATTTGTGAAGGGTGAAATGTAGCAAATGGGATTTATTATCATGCTAACGGTTATTATGTAAGAGGCGTACAAATGATTGCAGCGAAAAGTCGCAGTTTTAAATATTTTTTAGAATATGCGTTTATACTTCCTGATAACTATACGAAATTTTTAATTTCATGGATAGTTGAAATCATTTTAAAATACTATTCATTAATACATTAGGGTGTCCCATAATTATCTTTCCCGTTTCTAACAACTCACTCAATACTCAACTCGGATACTCAATATTTATTGTTTAACGCATTATTTATTCTGTTATATATGAGCCCCTTTTGCTCAGTGAACTTCTTCCATCTCTCAGGAGATGTCTTTTTTCTGAAATTCTTGTGTTCGGGAAAAGAAATAATCCTCGAGGTGCCCTTTTGTTTCGATGGTGGATTGAAAGCGCTCATTGCGTAGATAATTTTTTAAGGACAGAAATAAGTAATAATCAGACGGAGCTAGATCCGGAGAGTATGGGAGATGCGGTAAAACATCCCAATCAAACGGTAAGAGCTTCTCTCTGACGATTCCTGCAGTATGTGGTCTCGCGTTGTCACTGTGAAAAACAACGCCTCATCGGCTCATTCATTCTGGCAGTTTTTTTTTTTTTTTTTTTTTTGCCATGGAAACTTTTAATGGATCCTATTAATGACAATATTTCGTAGAATTTTTAAAAAGATGCGAAAGTGCAAGCAATGAATAGACTCAGTTTCACCACAATCGGTTGAACAGTACTGCAGCGCATAAGATACGTACCAAGAAAAAATTCATTTTTATACGTTAGATATGATAAGTGTAGAGTGCTTGAGTCGTATGCTCTCGCGTTGTCATGATCGCCTCGTCGGTTCAATCATCCTGGCCATTTTTTTTTTTTTTGTTACGGCAGTTTTTAATGGATCCAGTGGATGTCAGTGTTTTGTAGAATTCACTGTTTCACGTTAAGGAAGGAGCTCGTGACATCTGAGCGTAATGTATGAGATCCGACTCCAAATATCCCTAGTGTCCCTTCAAAATGGGGCGTTAATAGAACTAAAACTAAACTAAATGAATATTCATCTACTGTAAAACGGGATGAACTCAATACTAGGTATACATTAACTGGTGTTCAATGGATATTAGCTATAAAAGGGGATGAGGAAGTGAGGAGAGCTGGTGACTCCTTGATCAACATTTTATCAAATACATGCCATCTCAGGCATCTTCCTCGTCATCTGACCGCGGTTCCAAATGACGTGGTCTGTCTCCAAAATAGCACTAGGGTTGCTTCACAGCGGGACGTTAATATAACTGAACTAAACTAAATGAATATTTATTCACTGTAAAATGGAACACGCTCAATACTAGCACTGGAACTGCTACTCAGAGGATATGAGCTAAAGAAGCGACGCTGACGAGGAGGTTAGAGGATCTCCTGAGGAGGTTAGAGGAGCCCGTGTCTCTTTCCACCGCAGAGACGGGGAGGAGGGAGGATGAAGAATGGTTTCTAGGCTTCCGGCCATTGCCAGATTCTGAAGGGAACGGCTCCAGATGTTCCGGTTTTCGGGAACGCGTTTCCATGCACAAAAGAAATAAAAGAAAAAAAAATGGCGATAAATCTTAGAAGATTTTTGCGATATAATTTTCGATTTTCGAAACTTTTCCCCGCAAAGCTCCCTTCCAGCAATCTTGGATTGGATGGCTCTTCCCGATCCGATGAAGTGTAAGAAGTGGTAGAAATTATTTCGCCTCTAAAGTGCTTATGGTTTATTGATTTATTGAATTGGGCGACGGGACAAGTTTTGGCATTGTTTGAAAGATTAAACGCGTGGGATGTTTCTGGGAATGAATGGGTTGGGAAATAAAGGATGGAAATATGTATGTTTAAAACGGGTGGTAATAATATTATAAAAAGATTAATGAATTTATTTGTTGTCCATAAAGTTAAATCTGCGCCATATGAAACATAATGCTGTTGGCATAAATTAGTGTGTACCATAGATTTATTTCCTATTTCTAGAATGGAAGCAATGCGTAATACTTACACAGTATTTACTATTCAAGATAAAACTTAATTTATTAAATAAAAACTTGTTATTATAGAGATATGGTAAAAAAATAGACGTGATAAATTCACCTTTTACTATCTCTCAGGAGTCCTTATTACGTCTTCTTACCAAAATAGTTGTGTTTGGGACAAGAAATAATCATCGAGGAACGCTTTTATTTCTTTGATGGATTAAACCACTTTTTATTTATTACCAGCTGGTTGCTGCTGCCGAAAAAAAATGATATTAATTGCAATCAATCACTAATTTGGAATTGTTTTATTGAAATAGGGTGAACGGAACGACAGCACGTAAAATACAAACTAACAAATACTCATTTATGAATATTAGATTTGTGTGTTCTTTTAGGGTTGTAAGGCTTGGCGTTCTTTCAGAATGGCAGTGGAAGAAACTGTTTATTGTTTCTCGTGATTCGTTCAGAATTCACAAGTTGGATTTCAGAAAATGGGATCAAAATATTTTCCTTTAAAATGGATTCAACATAGAAAATATATTTATGTCATAAAATCATCAATATAGTTGAAAAGATACTTTTTTGAAAACTAAGATGATGAAGAAGAATTTGTACTGCAATATTTTTGGTGGTTGCTGTGAAAAACACAAAAATTTAATTGAAATTTAAAAATCCCGGTTCTTGTCTCCCCAAAACTTTCTCGCATAATTAGTAATAACATTGGTACCTCTGAGAAGGACTTGCATGGAATTTACGTACTTCAGCTACCAAATTTGAGCCTTTCACTTGTCACCTTTCACTCTTCTACTGAATGTATTGTCTCCTCGGCGAGTTATTTGGAGATGAATCCTTGGTCAATAGATGCGGTTGAGATCCGATTCGGTTTTTGTTTTTAGCTAATCGTACTTTCCCTATAACCCTCCCGTAGGTGCAAGCAGTAAGCTGGCCGGATTTCATCGTCATCGGATGAACGATTTAGGAAGGCACGAGAGGCATATAGACAATCATTCACTTTTATTTATACAGATAGGAGAATTTTTTAGGGAGAGGAAGGAGTAATAATTAGATGGAACTAAATCTGGTGAATATACAGAAAGCGGCAAAGCATTCCTCTCAAACCGTAAGGGCTTCCTCTTACCACTCATGCAATATGTGAACTCGCGTTGTTATGATTTATAACAATCCTCGTTGATTCATTCATTCCGTCTTTTTTTTTATTGCTGCAGCAGTTTTTAGTTGATGACAGCATTTCGTAGAATTTATTGTTTGAGGTAGAGGTTGTAAAAGGTGACACCTTTCTAATCCCGGAAAATGGGGGGAAAAACATGTTTGGGGTGCAGTCCCGGCTTTGCGACAGTTGGAGGCTTGTTGTCCTTACGCCAAGCGTATTTGTTATGCACATTTTCATATAAAATCCTAGTTTCCTCTTGAGTGGCAAGCCTCTTAAAAGCGGTCCTTTTTTCGCATAGAAAGAGAACTTTTGGGACACCCTAATAAATAACGACAAAGTTACGAAAGATTCGGTTTGGTTTTTGGTTACAATTGCCTTAATTAAAAGTTACAGGTTGAAACTGACCAGATAACCTCAAAACCCTGAAGGATATGATATTAAAGATGGACCGTTTCATTCCAACTGAGAGTGTGCAGCTGGGACAAAAGACAGCTGTCAACTACCCCGAAAGGAATGTCAGTTGATCAGTCCATGTGAGATTGGACAATATTTAAGGTGAATTCACACGAGGCTAACTATTGCGTGCAGTAGAAGATCACCTCTACTTCCTGAAAATCACTTGACCAGAAGGGGACGATGGCAAATAATTGTCCCGTCGGGTCAAACGTCGTCCATTGTTCCAACGTCGTTGTCTTAAGTGCTCACACGAGGACAATGCCGGGACAACAGCAGAGAGGCAACGAATGCGCGCAGTAAAAGATCACGACTACTTCCGGAAAATCACGTGACTACAACGGGGCAATGGCAAATAATTGTCCCGTCGGAACAAACATTGTTCATTGTCCCAACGTCGTTGTCTGAACTCTTCACACGAAGACAACGGAAGAAAGGCAACGACTGCGAGCGGTAGTTAACCTCGTGTGAACACACTTTAAGTCTTCAACTTAAGCCCCTTGCAGCCGTTAAATAAAAATGAAAATGTTCTATAAATATGATTAAAATTCTTTATAAAAAATTTTTCAATCAGAACCTTATACTTTTAAGGTATTTTTGTTGTTGTTTTAACTCCTAGAATTTTAAGGAATGTTTTTTTCTAATACTTAGTATTCTGGTTAAGTTTCATTTAAGGCTCGTGTGAACTCACCTTTATTCAGCAGTCGACCACAACAAATCCTTTCGATACTGCTTCATTAAGTAGTGGCGGGTGGTCGGCTGTTTAGAAGAAGAAGAAGCTTAAAACTGAAAATAATATTACGTCCCCCACTCCAACCAAAGCAAATGTCGCCAAACCTTCATTGTTCGAATTGTAATTCTTTTCAAACCCGATCGTGGAATCTCGCCCAGAAGAACAAATAGTTTGAAAGGCATTTTTATCCAAGGTTTATTTCTTCACCAAACCGCAATCATCTCATTTTGAAGTTCCATGACCTCTGTGTTTGTTTGAATTGAGAAACTTTCGCCTTTGCTCGAGATCTCCAAAGTTATTGGAGATGCAATTACTTTCATTCATTATCTTCGCCGCTCTGTGCAAATACGCGACGAAAACGAAATTCATCAGAAGAAGGAAATCAATGAATTTTCACAGATTTGTTCAAGGAGTTTTGTATGCAGAGGTGGCAACGGAATCGATGGATTAGCCTGGCTTGTTTTGTGTTAATTTAAATAATGGACGTTGTTTCTTTTTAAAAAAAAGGTATTTCATTCAAGGTTTGAATTAGGTATTAATTGAATATAAAACGAGGGGTATTTCTTTTTTTTAAATTTTCATTCTTAAAAATCATACACACCTTTTTGGTGTTCTTTCATGTCTTGAAAGGTACGATTTAGTTGTAATATCTATTTAAATAAAAATGAATATTTATCTGTATACCTTCCTACACCGTTCATCTGATTGCCATGAAACTGGGTCAGCTTATTGTTTACACCTGAGGGATGGTTACAGGGCTAGTACAATGATCTAAAATAATAAAAAAATTGGAATCTCAACCGCATCTATTTACCAAGGATTCATCTCCCAATAACTCGCTGAGGAGACAATAGAATCTGTAGAAATGCTAAATCCGAGTGAAAGGCTCATATTTTGTAGCTTTAGTATGCAAATATCATGCAAGTCATTCTCAGAGGTAACAACTGTATTACAGATGATGCGAGAAAATTTTGGCGAGTCCAACCTTGCGGTTTTATATTTTAATTAAATTTTAACGCTTATCGCAGTAACCACCAAAATCACTGCAGTACGAATCATTTTCCACCAACTTAATTTTCAAAAATTATCTTTTCAACTATATTACTGGTTTCATGGTATAAATATATTTTCTATGTTGAATCATTTTTAAAAAGAAACTACTTTAATCACATTTTACTAAATGAAACTCGAGAATTCTGAGCGAATAGGAAACGAGTCAAGCGATACAATAAACAGTTTCTTTCATTACCGGTCTGAAAGAACACCAGGATTTACAATTCTAAAAGGATACTCAAATCTGATAAATCAAAATGAAAATTTGTTTGTTCGTATTTTATATAATGCCGTACCTTTCATCCTGTTTGGATAAAACACATTGCCAAATGATTGATTGATCGCACTTAATATTATTTTTTCGGTGGCAGCAATGCTTCGGGTTCCAGCTAGTTTCTGAATTTTTAAAAAAAACTACTTCAAATTCATTATTAGCTGTTAATAATTATTTGATTACCTATAAAATCTTTTAACACATTTGTAAAATTTCAGAAATATTTGTTGTTGTAGTTTTTCTGTTGTAGAAAATCAATGTCAAATTATTTCAGTGCTAAGATTCCTTTGTACATTGGATAATCGTATGGCCTTTGTACCGTAATAAAACAAATCAATCAATCGTATTGAAAACACGACTTCAATTATGCTTTTACTGACTCTGTATCAATCAATTCATTTTTCTTGATTTCAGCAGTATCAAAGTCCAAATATTGCAGATGATGCACAGGTAGATGTTTTTTTCTCCTTTATTAAATCCTTCTGCAGATGTTGAACCAGAATTTTTACCTCTTCTCCGCACGTAAATTTAATTGTGAATTCATCACTGAATATCGTTGCTCTAATCCAAATGATGTGATGGTAATTTTTTTTTCATTAAGAAAATTGTAATGAATTTTTTTCGTCCTTAGCGTAGAAGCTTGACAGAAAGATACCATGATTTCGGTCCTAGTTTAATTCATGGTTCATGTTGTGTTCTGGTTATTTCTCTCTCTCTAACCCATTAGAGTTGCATGCTTGTTTCCATCAAACTAATCCATTAATTCCTTTAAGTTTTTGAAATAAATGTTTTTTTTAGAAACTATTTATGTTTTTTGATGTATGATCAATAATAAACATTATGAACAAAACATTATTTGAAAATATATGTTTTGAGAATTGTTAAAATGTGCAGTATATTCTAATGAGATTTAACCAAAACGGCTCACACTCTACACGAAAAGGTAATGCAGCAATTCTGTTTTAGTCTTTAGACACAAGTTAGAGAATACAATGAGGAATGAAATGAACCAAAATCAAAGAAAAATATCATGATGCCAAAAAGTTATTAGTAAAAATATACTTAAATATGCATTTTTTTTCATAGCAACAATTTATTTTTTCTAAAATCCCCTATAAATGTAAAATCCCCTATTTCACCCATAATACAACTTTTGGTTCATTTCATTGCTCCTATTATTTAAAACACGAGCTGAAATTTTTATGTCAATACCTCTATTAAGAGCACTATTTATACTCCGTACTCTCTTAGGAGGAAATTATTATATATTATTTTTTAACATATCACTTGATCGGTGGAAAATTTTTATGAAAATTAAAATGGAAGCTCATGAGAGATTTTAGCAGAAAAATAGGTTTTGATTATGATTCCTCTGGATGATATGCCAGGCCTTCCTTTCCCTAGTAAAAACAGACTGTTACGGGAAGAGGAAAGTCTGAACTACAAGAAATAACTAAAAATTCGTTACTATGATCGATACCAGTGTTTTCAACGTAGTCGGACACTTTAATCGCCATAAAATTAATTTTTCATCAGAGTTATACCTTATTCAGCACGTATGATATCCAAACCGATTACTAATGAGGAAATGTAAAAGTAGTTAATCCATCTCTGAACTGAGAAATAGAGGTAGGACCATTTCTTTTTCCTTTGCCAAGTTCCAGTTTTTAAATATATTAGGTTGTCTCGTAAGTCTCTTTCTCATTTCTAATAGGAAGTAAACGCACACTGTTTCAGATATCATTCATTTTGTTATATAAGAACCCTTCTGCTTTGTTACCTCCCAGGATGACTCACGATGCCCTCTTTCCAGATTTGTTGCGTTTTGGAACAATTCTTGTTGTTGATGGCTCCACACTTGAGGATGAGAAATGAACTCTACGTTTGCAGTGTGACTCATTGCAATAAACAAAGGAATTGCTGTGTAACCAAAATGACGAAACGATGCTTCTACACTATGAGAAGGGGCATGCAGTCACCCCGATACTAACTGATAGTTGTGCTACCAGCGGTATGCAAGTTCAAATCTCGTTCTGATCCGCGCAGTTACAAAAAAAAGTAACCAGCAGTGATTTCGTAGAATTATTGTTTCACCTTGAGGAAGGGACCCGTAGCAAAAGCCACCTTTCCAATCCCACTAAAAAGACAGAGTACATTGTTTGGGGGGGGGGGGGGGGGCAGTCCCAACTTGGAATGTAGTGGAGCACTGGTGCAGTTGAAACCGATGACGTAGACAACTCATAGATAAGCCAGCATGTTTCAACATGCAGAGCCAGATAAGATTATTCATAGCGCTATGTGAAATAAACGTTTGAGACACACTATTATCTTTTGAGCTTGCGCTCTTTCGTAATCTGAAAATAAAACTAATCTAACAAATCTGGTTTTGTTGTTGTCTTCAATGGCACTTGTCATTGACAAGCTCACTGATCACTGTCAGCGATTTTGAGCTTAAATGTGCCTCCCCTCAGCAGTGCCAACTAGGGGACCAAAGAGCACATCCCCTTTTTACAGGGGAAGGGGCACATTTACACTACTCGTTGACAAAACACAGAATAATAACCATGCCCGAACACAGCCATTTGTTTTGTTTTTTTACATAGTATAGAGGATTTGATTCGGTTTTTTAAAAAAAATCTTGAGTCAAATCGCGATGAATGAGATGGATCTTAACTGTTGACGTTTCACAATACATCCTTGTAGTTGTTGTTACCCAAGGCAATTTACAAGCCAGCCTACCGAAAGTTGTCAGCGAGTTAAGCCTAAATGAGCATCCTTTATTTTTTCAGCAGTGCCAACTAAGGCAAAGAGTACGACTTTAGCTACTTCATGCTTCGCATTCGCTTGCACAACCACTTTTTACAAGGGAGGACACATTCTGGGCATAACTGAAATAGTAAATGAGAATTACATGCATTCTTTCAGTTCTTCATTAATTATGAACTTGTTGTTGTTGTCGTATCCGTGTTTCCTCGGAAAGAGGGACAGTAGCTTCTGTGTGTAAAGAGCCCCGAGAATCCGAAGGCAGAAGTCTGACTTCTAGTTCAAAGAAAGATGGCACACACACACTCGCTTGTACAACCACTTTTTACATGGGAGACACAATCACACAACACTCAGACCCAATACCCCTATGCCAGAAGGCCGACAATTTAACAAATCTGAACAGTAAAATTTAGAAATAATGACATATGATCGAAATTCATCAATTCAGATCTATACGAATATTATAAATGTGAAGGTTTGGATGTTTGTTATTCAATCACGGCTGAACGGGATGAAATTTTGCGCAGAGATCGATTAGAATCAGGAATAGATCAGAGGCTACCTTTTATTCCGGTCCATTGAGAGCTTCATTACCTATTCATTAAAAATTACCTTTCGCGCCAAAAGGCGGAGGCCAAATTCTACCAAAGATGAGTAAGACTCCAGTTTTCTTCCAACAGAATCAGATTAGGCTTAGCATGATTTCGAACGAATAATTCAAACGATTCTGTTTATTTTTTTAGTGTTTGATGTGTTTAAAATCAAATGTAGATCTTTCGGATTCAATCTCAAGTACTTTTAAATGGAAAAAAAAAACGGAATAAAGGAAATAAAAAATTTCTAAACTTCATTGCGTTACCCTAAACATGCGTAGGAAAGTCAGACGTGTGCGTTGCGCCACCTGGCGTTGAAAGTTCGTTCGTGATTGTCAACCACTGTGTTTTCATTTAAATCAAAAGTTTAAAAATGATGTGTATTGTACTGTTGTAGTCATTTCCATGACGATCCATAAATAAAATGGATTGGACAGGACATGATTGGCTGTTTTGTTGTATTTCGAATATACAATGTAAACAAACTGTTTGTTCGTCAGTTGTGTGTTTTTGCTGCTAAAAATTGTATTTATGTTATGTATTTTTCGTGTATGCTTATACTTTTAAATGTATCGTTTTTAGGGTAGGTTTAGTTTTTTTTATTTGTCATTATTTGATAGTACATGTACTTCGAAATTTCCTAGCGAACAGAGTTGCGAGTAATAGCTAACCTGAAAATAAAACTTATCTAACAAACTTAAACAGCACAATTTAGAAAGAATGACATAATTAAGACTGAAATTCATCAATGTAGATGGCGAATAAAAACGAAATTTTTGAAGACATTTTTATTTTCTTTCTTTCACAGATTATTCCGACTGATAACTTTTTGGGAAAGGTTACAAGTGTGTTCTCCATTTACAAACGTGTTTCTAAGTGCATTTTTATTCAGAGAATCTCTCTGAAATTCGAAGAATTCTTCGTTCGAAAGTCCAATTATCGGAGACATAATTACATCTGGCATTTCTATCGCTTGTTCTGCTGTTCAAAATATGCGACGGAAATTAAATTTGTAAACAGATAGAGACCAATGAATTTTCGCTACTTGTGGGAAGGAATTGGCAACAGGATCGATGAAAAGCTCGCGTCTTGATTGCTCATTTTGATTGCGGAGGAATTTAAATCGTTTTCGGCTTCTTAAGTTCCATTTTCATTTGGATTTGAATGTTCCATTCAATTAGTTTAGAAGCAATGGTAAAGTAATGACGAAAAAAAAAATAGTTTTCGAAAATATTCGGCGGAAAATCAGATCGGTAGTAGCAGAAGAAATGTTATTTTGGTAATAATAATAGTGTACAGTAATGATTGATTTAAAACCTATTTCTTCGGTACTACAATTTGAGGATTATTCTTTTGTTTCGAATGTCTTTATCTGTGTAAATAAAAATGAATGTTTTTCTGTATGCCTCTTATGCCTTCCTTTCACCAGAATGCGATGAAACTTGCTCGTTGCTTGCACTTACTGGAGGGTTTGAAAAAATTAGCTTTCCAACTATTTTATAGTATAAATATGTTTTTCAACGTCCGATAAATTTTAAAAGGAAATATTTTAATCCCATTTTCTAACATTAAACTTGAGAATTCCGAATGAATGTGAAACGAGTCATGCGATACCATAAATAGTTTATTTCATTACCATTCGGAAAGAATGCACAGATCTGATGCATAAAAATGACTATATGTTTGTTCGTGTTTTATGTACTCTCGTAACGTTTATCGCGTTTCGATAAAACATCCCAAATGATTGATTGCACATAATATTTTTTCGCCAACGGTAAAGCGACGGGTACTAGCTAGTATGCCTATAAATTATATTTTGTGCAAAAGAAATGATCAAGATGCTATATATTTTATTAACACTTAACAGACTATGACGATCAAAATACCGATTATGAACTTTTGCATCGAAAATGCTAATATCATTGTATCGCTTTTGCTCATTTAGACTTTTTCTTCGAAATACACACAGTTAATATTCTATTATCTTTTATTTGTGCTTTGTTTATTTTGAGAAATACTTGCCGTATACCGTTACCTACCACAACCGCTCATTTGGCAGGGAGGACAATTTCTTGCTCTATAAGATTATCGGATCAAACATTAGGATGCAATGCGTATTCAATGTACAGTATTCGGTTGGTTGCACATTGAATTAGCCGTCAAAAATACCTGCATTTGCACAAGCAAACGACCGAAGCAAATATTTCGAGACAGAATTTTTTAAACTCCTGTTAACAATGGAGCGTCTATTTTCGAAAAGCCCGTGAAAAGAAAGAACAAATACAAAACGATCGGCGATTAAATCCGTTACAGATTCTAATCGACGTAAAACATGCCAAACAAGATATTGTAACGAAAATAAAACCGTCGAAACTTATACTAAAAGTGAAATTATTGTTGTGAATGAATCGATCTTTCGGATTCATTCGGAAGTACTTTTAAATCAAAAGAAAACAGAATAAAGGAAATAAAAAAAAATTCGAATCTGCATTGCATTACCAACTGGCATTGAAAGTACGAGGGTGATTGTCGAACAACTGTGTTTTCATTTAAATTAAAAGTTTAAAAATGATGCGTATAATACTGTAGTAGCTATCTCCATCCTTATCCATAAGTAATATGGATTGGACCGGATTTGATCTGCTGTTTCGTTTTACTTCGGGTATGCCATGTAAATAAATAGTTTTTACGTTCGTTGTGCGTTTTTGTTATTAAATTGTATTTATGTTATACATTTTTCGTATAAGCTCATACTTTTAAATGTATCGTTTTTAGATTAGGTTTAATTTTTAAAATTTGTTGTTATTTGATAGTTTTTCCGTATATATACATCGAAATTTCCACGCGAACAGAGTTGCGGGAAATAGCTAGATCTCTAATAAAGGCCTATCTTTCCTTAAAAAGTTGTGATCCTGGTGTAAGGCAGAAAACGCTTTTCATGGCATAGGCATACTTTATTTGCCAAATATTAATCTTTGTCATGAATATTGCATTTTGACTGTCTGGCGAATAATCAATCCTTGGCGATTGTTTAGGCGAATAATTCTTTTCATGTAGTTAATAATATCCGAAAATCGAATTTGAATGTAGATAAATTTTAGACACGTTTTTCGAAACCGATTCAAACCAAAATTCGATACAAAATGGTGTTTGTAGTCACTAAATTACACAAAAATATACTTTATATTTATGTTTAATTATTATTAATTTTATTTAGGTTAGGCTTTATTTTTTTATTCGTCTACCTATTTTGATAACTATAAAATATTTTTGATTAATTGACAGTTTTTCTTACACATTCATCAAACTTTCCACGCGAACAGAGTCGCGGGTGGGAGCTAGTGATATTTCGTACCGATTGTTCCACAACCTAAAATGTCGATAGAGCAAACTGATTGGTGCCACTTTAGAAATAAAACGTTTTGGCTTTTGGTATATTTAAGAAAGTGTGTAATGTGCTAGTAATCGATCTATCAATCACATGGGAGGGTGAATAAATTTTCTGCAGCTTTATTGTATATTCCCATACAATTAGCGGGGCCAGCCATCTGAGGGGTGCGGTGGGTGCTATGCACCTGGGTCCCACTACAATTTTGAACCATAATAATGCACATATTAAACGTCTACAAGCACTTATTAAAAGTCTACACACATACTAAAAGCCATCCAGAGTGTTTCCATGTGTCTGGCTGCGCATCGATTGACGACTTTATCAGGCAAAGGTCGCAGTAATGTCTATAAAAAGGCAGGAAATGTTCGTTTATGAATGAGGAAGTCGCCTTCAGTCATGTTAAGACAGAGCGGCGGGCCTGGCGCCCTGAAGTCGAGGCTGAGGCTGGATTCAAATGGACTTGCAATCATCAGCTGTCTACTTTTATCTCTGTCTGAGGTACTATTTTTTTACAATCCTTTAGATTGCCAGTGAGTGAATATTACAAACACTGAGCCCTCTTTCGGCAAATTAAAATTAAATAAAGGATTGTCTTCGATCAAGCATACTGGTATAATGAACTCTCGCTATACTTAGTATCAAAAAAGAAATGGGTGAAATTGTCATTTTCCTGGAGCAATCAATAGCAAAGACAAAATTACGCATTATTAAATAAATATGCAAATGTCAGTTTATTTTTTTACTTGGAAAAATGTATGTGGCAACAGGAGTTCTTACAGCTCAAGTGCATTCTATTTTTGGCGTTGGCAACAGCAGAAAATTATTATTATTATTTTGGATTAACTGGCTGATGGAACTTTGTAAATGTTGTATATATATATATATATATATATATATATATATATATATATATAT
>JAPMOQ010001594.1:14137-25716 GCA_026543055.1 Argiope trifasciata
AGTCTACATCGCTTTCCGTGCCCATTCGCTTCTTATCAGACTCTTGAGGAAATGGAATGACCACCCGAACATCCATCCATAATGCTTCCTCTCCTCAAACTCTTACTTCGCTCGGGGGAAACTGCAGCATGACCATTCCGTCCCATATCTCCTCCTAAAAACTCGGAAGCGGATCCCTCAAACAGGAAGTCACAAAAGTCATTGGAAGAGAAGTTTGAGCCGAGCGTCATCTGTGGAAGAGCGTCTTTTTTTCCCCTGCCCGGCTCGCTCATCCGGCCTCGCTCTTTCTGGGAAGATTAGCCCGGGGTCCGGATTTGGGGAGATCAATATTTGCTTTGTGCTGCCGCGCAAGTGGGAAAGTCCGGCTGCACTGGCTCCCTGATACATCAGCGTGATTCTGTCTGTTTACAAGGAAAAATATCTTTAAAGGAAACTCCATTTTTTGATGATCTCAGAGAAACATTTGGGTAGACAGTTGTAAAACCGTGATTTCTAATGACTGAATCTATGGGGGTGCCCCAAAAGCTTCCTTCTCATAACGCTTTGACTCACCTTATGTGGCAGTGCTTCTGTAAACAGTAGCTTAAGTATTAGTAACAGGCTTGATTATTAATAACTGAATTATTCTTCAATAAACAGGCAAACATTAATTTACTATCCATTTAATCGGTTTTAGCAGCAACAGAGCTCTACTACAAATCAAACCGGTTTGATTTGATTTGATCAAAACGTTTTACCATTGAGTTCATCCAGTTTTCTGCAGTAGATGATTTAAATCATAGTTAATTTAGTTTTAATCCGAACAATATTACGTAGAAACAACATTTTCAATATGTAAGTTTATTCCATAGATTTAAAACGCTTTTACAATAAATTTTCAAACATATTAAAGAAAACAAACCGAACTCACAATACCTACTTTAGGGAAGGATTAGAGTCATATTCATTCATAGAGGATTTAACCCGCTGACTGCCAACTACAAGATAGCTCATAGATTTCGTTCTTTTCCAGGACCATACCATCTATGATATTAGATGACGCCTTCTCTGCTACAGTTGAAAGATGACAAAGAAGGGGTCATCTCATGAGATAGATGGTCCTGATATCAGGAGAGGGCAGGGAACGTGTTCATTTTATTATTTCAAACAGAATTCTGGCTGTAGACCCATGTAAATTTTCCATGTCACAAAAGTTTCTTTCTCATTGCGCTGTGAATTGGCTTATCTGGCTCTGCTTATGCAAACATGAGAATTTATCTATTAGTCTTCTATATTATCAGTCATACCACAACTGAGCTGCATCCCAAAAAAGCTCTTTGCTTCATTTAGCGGGCTGAAAAGGCGTCATTTTCAACGAGCTCCATTCTCAAGGTGAAGCAATAAATTTTACGAAATGCTGTCATCCACTGGACTCATTGAAAGCAGCCACAGTAAAAAAAAAAGAATGAATGAACCGACAAGGCGATACTACTTATTGCATGAGTCGAAAGAGAGAAGCTCTTACAGTTTGATTGGGATGTTTTACTGCATACTTTGGGATGTTTATTGCATCCTACATACTTTTCAGATCTCGCTCCATCTGATTATTACTTCCTTCTGTTCTTTAAAAAATTCTCTCCCTGATAAGTGCTTTATATCCATTAGGGAAATAAAAGTTCGCCTCAAAGATTATTTCTTGCCCTTAACACGATTTTGGAAAAAAGGCATCTGGAGGCGTCGTGAGAGATGGAAGGAGGCAACAGAGCAAAAGGGTTCTTGTATAACGAAAGAAATGGTATCTTGAAAAGTAAACATTGTGCAATCACCGCGTATTAGAAATGGGAATGAAATTTTTGGGACAATATAATGTATTAATGAATAGCACTTTAAAATAATTTCAACTACCCATGAAATTGAATTAAACATTTTGTATAGATATCAGGAAGCATAAACGCATTTTTAAAAACATATTTCAAACGACGACTTTTTCACTGCCATCATTTGTGCGCCTCCTACATAATAACCGTTAGCACGGCAATGTATACCGTTTCTAAATTTCACCCTAGACAGATCTGTCCCTTCATTTTCCAGTTCTTTTCTTTAGGGTATTCTATTCCTTAAGGTTAAAAATTGCTAATATGGGCGAATTTTTTTATTATCATTTCTTGTAATTTACAAATTTCCCTCTTTCCAAATCAGTTTATCCTTACATAAGGACCGTTAGGGTGGCCGTATATTCCATTTGCATTTCCTTAAACAAACTTGAGAATTCTAATTAAATGAGCCTACCAATGAGTCAAGTTAAATAACATCTCGAACAATAAATATTGTGTATTCGTTTTCATAGTAGAAATAGGAAAGAAAGTGATGGACATCCTAATTACAATTTTTTGTTTTATACTATGCCAAATGTTTGAACTAAATGAAACGCTTAAAAGCCTCGTTTTTAAAAATATTTAAAAAAAAACATTCCTTAATTTTTTTGCCTACATTATAATTATTATTTTGTACCGCTGTCTTCAGAAATATTTGAAACGGTGCACGCCACACCAAAAAATCAGATCTTTCTCGCAAAATCTCGGAAATGTATTCTCGGAAATGAAAGTCGGAGCTCTGCGCCTTTGGAAGAGTTCGCTCATCCCGGCCGAAGCTCTTTTTGGGAAGATGAGTCCGGGGCCGGATTTGGGGAGATCAATACTTGCTTTGTGGTGCATGTGTGGGAGAGATCGGAGGGTCCGGCATTCCATAGCGCCGTCTCAATAAACACACTCATTGCGAGGGTGCACTCGGTTTGCGTTTGCTATTGCAAACCGAGATTTTTTTGGCCCTGTGCGTAGACTTTAGAATAACCATTGGGTTTTGTTTTTTTTTGTCCCTGTGCGTATATTTTAGAGTAACCTTTGGTTTTTTTGTCCCTGTGCGTATATTTTAGAGTAACCTTTGGTTTTTTGCCCCTGTGCGTAGATTTTAGAGTAACCTTTGGTTTTTTTTTTTTTTTTTTTTTTTGGCCCCTTGTTTATGTTTTTAAATGAGAAAGGGGGGGGGGGCAGAATAGAAAGTTTATTTTACATTTTCATCTTTAATGGACGCTTTTAACGTTGTGAAAAGGTCAATTTTCGCAGAAAAATGACATTTTTCAAAAATTAGTTTATTGGATAGACCAGAGTTTGGGCTGTCCAAAACTGGTTTACTTTTGTCTCTACGTTCATTCGAAGTCGAGATATCAATATTTTTGTTATGACCGGCAAAGGGGACATTTAAATAACAGGAAATTCTGATTTAAAGGGCCAAAAACATGTTAACCATTCGTATAAACACAAATTTAGTTTTAAATAAGGAAAATGTTTGGCATAGAAAAACACAAAATGGCAATGAGAGTTTTAACGGTGTTTTGTGGAAATTAATACCTGAAGGCACCTTTTCTGAGCTCTGAATCCTCAGATGAGGGGTATTTATATCTATAATACATTTTAACGAAGGTTTTATAGGAAGGATTTTGTTGTTTGAGTGTATCCTAGAGCAAATTCAGTTCGAGCATTTGCTGAGCGCTACAAAAACAGAATAAATAAGTCTAAGCAGCAGTCACTGCCGAATGAAATTATTTTGAATGATTAAAAAAGAAGAATCATTGAGTAAGTAGCAACAAGAAGATATAAGCTATAAATGTGATGAATTTTATGTGTGTACGAACATAATTTATTATTAAAACTAATTACTGAATACCTTAAATGCATTTTTCTGAAAATTGATTTTTACTCATTTCTTGCTCACTTTA
Organism: Argiope trifasciata; assembly: GCA_026543055.1. NCBI lineage: Eukaryota > Metazoa > Arthropoda > Arachnida > Araneae > Araneidae > Argiope > Argiope trifasciata. The sequence continues at coordinate 17,892 of JAPMOQ010001594.1, forward strand.
AATCAAATAATTGAAAATATCAATAATACACTGAAGTGACAAAAGTCATGGGATGACTGTTAATATCGTGTCGGTCCTCCTTTTGCCCGGCGAAGTGCAACAACTCGACGTGTCATGGCGTCGTTGGAAGTCCTCTGCAGGAATATTGAGCCATGCAGTCTGTATAGACGTCCATAATTGTGAAAGTGTGAATGGTGCAGGAGTTTGGGCACGAACGGACCTTTCGATGATGTCCCATAAATGCTCGATGGGATTAATATCGGGCGATCTAGGTGGCCAGATCATGCCCTGGAATTGTCCGGAATGTTCTTCAAACCCATCGCGAATAGTTCTGGCCCGGTGACATGGCGCATTGTCATCCATAAAAATCCCATCGTTGTGTGGGTACGTGAAGTCCATGAATGGCTGCAAGTGGTCTGCAAGCAGCTGAACATAACCATTTCCAGTCAATGATCGGTTCAGTTGCACCAGAGGACCGAGTCCATGCCATGTAAAAACAGCCAACACCATTATGCAGCCACCACCAGCTTAAACAGTGCCTTGCTGACAGTTTGGGACCATGGCTTCGTGGGGTCTGCGCCACACTCGAACTCTACCATCAGCTCGTAACAACTGAAATCGTGACTCATCTGACCACGCCACGGTTTTCCACTGGTCTAGGGACCAGTAGATATGCTCACGAGCCCAGGAGAGTCGCTGCAGGCGATGTCGTGCTGTCAGTAAAGGCACTCGAGTCGGTCTTCTGCTGTCATAGCCCAAGGAAGACAAATTTCGCCGCACAGTCCTATCGGACACGTCCCTCGTACGTCCCACATTGATTCCTGCAGTTATTTGACGAAGTGTTGCGTGTCTATTAACATTGACCATTCTACACAGACGTCGGCGGTCTCGGTCGTTAAGTGCAGGTGGTCGCCCACTGCGCTATCCATGATGGGATGTGATGCCTGAAATTTCATACTCTCGGCACACTCTTGATACTGTGGATCTCGGAATGTTGAATTCACTAACGATATCCGCAATGTAATGACCCATGCGTCTAGCTCCAACTAACATTCCACATTCAAAGTCTGTTAATTCTCGTCGTGCGAAAAATAATCACGAAAAACCTGTTCACATGAATAACTTGAACACAAATGAAAGCTCTGGAAAACGAACTGCGCATTTATACTTTTTCGCTGCGATACTACTGCCATCTGTATATTTGCATATTGCTATCCCATGACTTTTGTCACTTCAGTGTATATCACTGCTAAATTTGATGGACTTTGTACTGTTTTCTAGAGAATGAACAAAAAAAATATAGATGCAGTGAATAGTTTTTAATTGGCAGCCTATTGCTTAAATAATAACTCCATAAATTTATTAAAAATTTCATGATAAATATTCGACTGGCCGTAAACTTTTAATTTATTATTAGAACCATACGATTATAGTTCATTTTCGAAAGGAACTTATATAATTTATTTTGGTATAAGTTTTGTTAGGATGAGAATCATAGTTTTCGGTGTAGCCAAATTGATGTTTTATAAGAATTTGCTTAAATTCATGCTATTAAATGCTAATTTCCAAAAAGTTTCAAAGTGTATTTCAAATATTGACATCCTATTATTAATTTTGAATTGTCTTATTCCTAGAAATAGGGCTCAAGTATGTCCACACTATGTTTTTCTTTTAAAAAGTGCCCCGAACTTGCTCGGATACTTTAGAATAAATATTGAAATCAGGGACTCCCCTACCTGTGAGTCGATAGTGACGAATGGTCTTTTTTTATTGCGCCAAGCGTTATGCCGAGTGAAGAAAGTGCTGTTTTTGCTGCGTCAAGTCAGTCTGACGACTTTGTGTTGGTTGCGTTTGCTGCGAGTAGGTGGCGCCCCGAAAGCTGTTTGAAAGTTAATTATCCGGGGCCTCCAATTTGGCGATGGAGTTGGCGAGATTGACTGGAAATGTACCAATATGGAGGTTGCACACGGATTTTTTAACACCTGAGAGTGCAACATACGTTACAGAATAGAAGTGCGATCATGAGTGAGAGTATAAATTTTTGTTTGTAAAGCCAAGTTATTTATACATATTTTGTTAGCTTACTTTAAATAATCAAAAACAATACAGCAAACTGCATTTTTACAGTGAAATATTTTTCACAGAAGTATATCTATTTCGTTGCAAATAAAAGGTAGCTCCAATGTTGCAACAGGTGCCATATCATCTGGAATTGATTGGTCACAAGGTCTCGGCTTCGGAACCGGAAGGTTTCAGGTTCAAGACCCGATTCCACCAAAGAACCGTCGTGTGAGGGGGTCTCTTGCACGTTAAATTCGTAGGGGCCAATCTCCCTTCCAATTGTGCGGTGTGGTGTGTAGAGGAATGTGCCAGTTCAAGTTTTTCTTCTTGTATACAGCCACCCCACAAACTTTCATATATTATGATTTTACTCCCTCCCCCACCAAAAAAAATGCTCTAAACTTGCTTGTTTTATCGAAGTCCGATAATAGGTTAATAAGTCCGATAGTTTCAGGTTCGAAGTCCGATTCCACTGAAGAACCGCCGTGTGAGCGGGCCTGGTGCTCATTGCTATTGTACGTAAATGCAGTGTGAGTCTTTCTCTGAGGTAACAGTTTCGTTACAGAGCGTGCGAGAATGTTTTAGGGGAACCAATCCTATAAGTTTGAAATTTTATCTAAACATTTAATGAAATTTTAGCGTTTTTTGTAGTAATTTCTGACAATATTGTAGAACAAATAATTTTGCACCATCTCAGTTTTCAAAAATTATCTTTCCTACTATATTAAAAATTCTACTATACTAAAGATTAAAGATTCTATGATATAAATATATTTTTATGTTTCATCCATTTTTAAAAACTATCTTAGTCACATTATCTAACATTAAATTTCAGAGTTCTGAACGACTGTTAAACGAATCACGAGATACAATAAAGGTTTCTTTCATTACCATTCTGAGAGAATGCCAAACTTTATAACACTAGAAGGATACCCAAATCCAACACATAAAAATAAATATTTGTTAGTAGAATGGAATAATAAAAATAGATTAAATACTATTTCTACTTCTCCTTTATGCATCCTTCCATTTCAATGAATGTATTCATTGCTGACAAGAAAATGAATATCATTCCTAATGAAACGAGATCACAATTTCAAATTCGAAACAGTATTTCCAACATCTGCGGCAGCAACGAGCCGGGTACCAGCGAGTATTATTTAGATATCTAGGTAACCTAGTATTATTCCTAGTGATCTAGAATTCCCTGGTTCGAGTCCCGGTTCGGGCATGGTTGTTATTCTGCATTCTATTTGTGAATAGTGTGAATGCGTCCGCCATATAAAAAGGGGTTATGCAAGCGAATGTGGAATATTAAGTAGCTAAGCCGTACTCTTGGGTCTATTTGGCGTAACTGAAAAACCTGGACGTTCATTTACGCTTAAAATCTCTGACAGCGATGAGCGGGCTTGTCCATGACAAGTGCCATTGAAAACAATAATAACAAAGAAAAATGCAGTATTCCTTTAAAAATGTGTTCAGTTTACATTTTTCTAAGCAGCTGTTTTATCTTTTAATAAACGAAGTATAATTTGAGGAAGAGATATTACGAAAACACTCAAACGATTATAAATTTAAAGCGACTGCTTTTCGAACAGAATGGTCCTTATCCGAATTCAAAGTCGTAACCCCTTGAGTGCCTTTTCATAATTATCTCTTTTAAATTTGAAAAACGAAAACATCAATTACTCCTGTCTTCTTCCAGACAAAAATTCGAAAGAAAAAAAAATGTGCATTGTGCTAAATCTTTGCTAATTACGAACTGAAGTCGGAGCTCCAAAAGTCAAGACAATTTCCTCTCATTGAAGAAGACAAAACTGCTTTCCGCTAATGACGACTGAGTTAAAAGGTATCGGACGAGCCACGCTGAAAACAAATCAGAATTTATCGCTCGCAGACTCGGAGAGAGATCATTAGAATTTCTATTTTTAAGAATGGCAACGCATCGCTCTCGTTGGCTCGGAGAAAGGACAAAATGGCGCTCTCCAAAAAAATAAAATAAATCTTTCCTTTTTAATGGATGACTTACAGTTTTTTTTAATTCTGAAGGCGGGAAATTATATTCCGAATGTTGTTGTTTTTTTAAAAATTAGTTGTTCTGAGGAAAATAAAATAGCTTTTGTTTTACGGAATGTCATTAAAAAAAGATCTTTTTTAAAGTCCACCAGTAAAAATTCCTTTCGCATTTTCAAAGGAACATTTAAGATAAAAGCAGCAAATATGATTTTTTTTTAAGATCATGAGATGTATGAATAATAAGCTTAATGTATTTTCAGGTATATTCCAAACGGGAATTGTGTATGTGGCAGTCTTTAAGTATTTCTTCGACTAATCGATACAATTGAAAACAAACAATTGCTGCGAGTATGTCTTTTCTCGACCTTGCTATTTTCAGATCCCTTCTCACCTTAAGGGTAGCGTGTCTACCTAGTGTTCGGAGCTTCCCTGGTTCGAGCGTAGGTGTTCTTCTGTGTTCTGTTTGTCAGTAACGTGAATGTGCCCCCCTGTAAAAAGGGTTTGTGCAAGCGAATGTGAAGCAGGAAGTAGCTAAGTCGTACTTTTGGCCCTAGTTGGCGCTACAAAAAAAGCAAGGGAAGCTCATTTCGGCTTAAATCGCTGACAACTCTGGAATCGGCGAGCTTGTCAAAGTGCCACGGGTAACAACAAGAGCAATGAAAGTAATGATTGCCAAATAATTCTACAACCCTCCGCCCTTTTGTGCATGCGTTAGGATGAGTTTAGTTCGTCAAAATAGGACCGAGGGTAAATATGAAAGGGAGCAACTTTTATCAATTCGGATTCTTCACGGACTGAATTAAAATAAAGTAATCAGAAGTCGGATAACTTGGGATTGAAAACAACAGATCACTTCTCACCATGGATCACAATAATGGTTTTAACATTCATTATTTCGTTATTTTTCTATTTGTTTCATTAAAAATGAATTTGGTGTGGCATATCAAAATAAGAGCAGATCAAATTTTTAATATGTAAATGGATGCTCAATTTTTTATTTAATCTAATTGAAGAATTATTCTTTATTTATTTATTTCATCTACTCTTAAATAATTACATGTTTGTGCAGAAAATTTGAGATCAAAACATAAAGTTTCCTCATCGGTCATCACATTTTCATATCTTTTATCAACATTCATATTTTCAGGTCCCTTCTCACAGTGGATCATAATTACAGTTTTAACATTCATTATTTCGTGAATTTGATGTGTTAATTGGCATAGAAATAAAAAAATGTATATTATGTGACTGAAACAACTTACTGCGTTGTTAGAGAGCGCGAAAACCCGAAAAGTCTCTATCGAACGGCGGTTAATTAGCTCCGGCCTGAAATATTACTTGTGTCGGTGTTTCGTAAGCCCGACAGATGACATTGATTCGGCTCGTTAATTTTAATTAATTTAATTTAAAATATCGTCTTCTTGGAAATGATCTAATCTTTTATAGAATCCATTTTGTAATAGAATTTACAATATAATAATATAATCAATTGATTGCAAAGCAAAATAGTTCCGTGAACACACACACGCAGATATATATATGTGGTGCCAGGTTATATCATTTCCAGCTATTGAGTGATGCCAGTGACTTCTCTTCCCGCCACTAAGCTGCCCTCTGGTGGAAAAAGCGTGAAAAAAGGCAGTTCATGTTTGGACGAGGCATGATTAAGACGTTCTGAAACAACCGAAGACGTAATGCTAAAAGACGAAATTACGGCGTATTGCTAAAGACGAACTGGTATGTTAATAGAAGATCTTGGTCATCCATTACATCTGTAATTTAGTCATCCATTAAACTCTTAAACATCATTTGGACTTCTTATTGCTTGGCCATCACGACCCTCCCTGCACACACACACACACACACACACACATATATATATATATAGCATTCAGTTATGCAGCAACTTTAAAGAAAAATATTTTCAACTACAATTACTATAGTAAAAATTTAAATAAAATAAGCAAAATAAACTGTTATTGTGATAAAGAAATTAATGAGGACTGTGTGGATGCTGAGAAAGGGCATGTAACAACAGGGGATTTAAAAATTATAGATTTTATCTCATTAAGAGATCATATTGGTAAAGGGAACTAAATTTAGACTTAGAGAGAGATTAAACAATAAAAAAGTGTCGATTTTTATTGGGCGCGTTTTAGACATTTTTATTTCTAAAATATCTCGGAAAATATTATTGGCCACCAGAGGGTTTTAATGAATGGAAAATAAGTGTCTTAGAAGAAATTACAACTAAGTATAATATGGGTAATGTCAGAATAAAAGAACGGGGAATTTATACTAACAAATCAATAAAAAAAGAAATAAAGAAATTTAAAAAGAGAAATTTATTATAACAGTAATAGATAAATCGGCAAACAATTTTTGTATAATGTGTAAGCATTATTATAAAGAGCTTTTAATCAGTGAATACAATTAAAATTCGACTTATAATTTGGTTTATTCAAGTAAAAAGGAATTTGACAAAAGATTGTTAGCTTTCGCTAAAAAAACTAAAATTAAAACTTGCTCTTTATAATATCCCTATTTGTTAAATTTCACAAAAAACCAATAAAATTTAGATTCGTTACCTGTAGTACAGGCAGTTATAATTACTACATGGGAAAGCAATTTTTCAAATACCTAAAAATTATCCTAAAAAAAATTGAAGAAGATTGCTTTGTTGTCAATAATAACAAAAAGGTTTTCGATTTTTTAAAAGATAACAAAATTTATAAAATTAATACTTTTGACTTTGAAAATTTATATACCAACCTTCCCCATGAGAAATTAATAAATGTCTGTACTCTTAAATATGACAAATATTTAAATGAAGATACAATTAATAAACATAACTGGTGGTTTTATGCAATTTTAATATTACCGAAAACTTTGTTTTCAATGGTATTAATTTTTTCAAACAAGTTAAGGGTATTCCAATGGGTACAGCTTTCTCAATTGCTTTAGCCAACATTTTCCTACCTTATTACGAGAAAAAAATAATTAATAATTACTTAATAAACGGATGGAGATTTATTGATGATTTAATTTTGATTAACTTAGATAATACCAATATTGTTACTGACTGCTATCCTAAAGAATTAACTTTTAACAGAAAAAAATAAAAATAATCTTGCACCTACTTATCTGGATTTGAGGATCGAAATTGCTAATGATAAAACATTTGTCGGTATTTATGATAAAAGAGACGAATTCAAATTTAATATAATTAAACGCTGTAATTATCACTCTAATCTTAACTCTAAAATTTTCAAAAATTTAATTTTCTCACAATTCAATAAAATTAAAATAATTTGTAATAAAAAATTTCTTTTATAAAAGCTACAAATAATTTTATTAAAAATTTAAACTATAATGATTTTCCCAAAAACTACAGCAATATCAATATTTTAATTAAAAAAAAGAAATGATTAGTGAAATAGATGGCACTTATAAACTACATGTATCTTTATTTACACTGTATCATAATTAGAAAGGCAGATCAATAGTTTTCTTGTGGTGGTAGGTCTTTATCTCTTTTTGTCTTCTTAATTTGAGTTATTCATTGTGGTTGAATATTCTTAAGTAGTTTTACTTTTTATATATATTTTTGTTTCATTAGGTGATGTTTTTTAATGTTTTCCTTTGTTTTTGTCTCTTGCTGTTTAAATTGGTTATGTCTCTTTTGCCGTAATTTTCGGGTCACGAGGTGTCAATACTTTTGACCATTGACCTTTGTTTTTGTCTTTTG
>JAPMOQ010001603.1:0-36587 GCA_026543055.1 Argiope trifasciata
CATAAATGATTGATATGATGCATATTCTTTATTAAAGATTGTCTAATATTAATCATTATATAAATTTCAATATGTAGCTATCAGTTAAATCAAATTTTTAAGAATTATTATAGTTTGCATTGGTTAACTTGCATACTTGTTTAAGAGGAATTAAAAATTTATGTCATGATATTTTGTTGATTTTATATTTAGTAGAATTTAAGTTTTCTGATGTAAATCATTATGAATTCGTAAGAGTGCAATCATAAAATATTAGAAAATAATTTTTATATCTTCACAGAATTTAGTTTCAAGCCTTAGTATATTGTAAGATAAAGCTCTATATTTCAAATACAATCTTGTTTCATTTCAGAAAGTTCTTTCTGTGATTTAAACATGCTGAGGCATTTATATTATGTAGTTTAGATGAAAGACAGCTGCTTATGGCAATACAAATTATCGTTAACACTTGTATTTTAATATAATTTTTTTTGCTTATACTTTAATATAATTTTTTTTGCTTGTATTTTAATATAAATTTGTGGGTACAAGAGGTCACTAATGTAAGCCAAGCATGCGTCAAGTTGTCAAGTGAAATGAACGATGAAACAAATGTTGCCAATAATGGGGAATGGAGAAAAGAAAACATGCGGTGAAAATTTGCTTGAACATGAAATTTGATGCAACTTTTCCTGAATAACAACTATTTGGCGATTATTATTATTATTTGTTTTGTATGTGTGTGCCCATATAACGGAAAAGTACGAAATATTATTTTATATTATTTATTAAAATATCAATCTTCTGTTTGTACTTTTATAGTTTTGTAAAATTACTTTTTATCATTTTTTTAGTTTCCTCCAAGGCAACAACAGATCAATTTCATTACCCAGATGCTACTCCTGAAGAAATCCGTCTTGTGAATGAAAGAATTAAATTAAGAAAAGCTTTGAGGGCAGAATACTTGAGAAAAATTACTGATCCACATTCTACTGAACCTATAGTTGTATGTTCTTTTTTTTTTATGTATTTTGCATGTAAAGCTTTAAATGCACTCTTTAAAAAAATATTTTATTGTTTTTCACCTTTATTTTTAAAAGTGAATTATTTTTTTCTTTTCAATTATTATTCATGTTTACAACAAATTCATTTTAAGATTTGCTTATATGATTTTTTTATGTAATATTTGTGAACTTGAAGCTGAAATAAATTGATACTTGTGCATTATTTCAATAATTCACTGATCGGTGAATTAATTACCAAATTTGATTACATTTTGTAGCACATTAACAACAACAACAAAATCTTATAATTGCAATAGAACACGTACTAACTCAAGGAGAAAATTTATAGACATACTTTGACCTTAAATATGGTAAATCATTCAGTATTAATATATTTTATCCCAGCATATCTACTAATAAAGCAGGTTATATGAAACAAATAAAATTTAAAGACCAATAAATAGTTCAAATAATTTGAAAATAAAAATTTTAAATAATAAATAGTCTCAAAATATAATGTAATATCATTAACACTTTACACTTTTATATTGGATTTATGATTATCATAAATGAGTAAACAGATTAATCTGAAAAACTTTTTTTCTATTTAGTCAGCTTGTTTCATCTTGGAAAACTTAGCTATATTCATTATGTTCCAAAAGAAAATGTTCCTAATTGTTAAACATTTTGCATTTCTAATAAAATATATATAATTGGCAAATTATGTTTAAAATTATGCTTGTGGTTATTTCTGATGTTTATTCTGTGGTTCCCAATACTATTGAATTTTTTCTCCCGCTGTTTTAATTGATTTTTTTTTCTTTTATAGTTTGATCCTCTTATGCAAAGATACTATTCGATGCACATGACTCTAACAGATAGATTTATACCAACTTTTAAAAACTGGTGTGAATACATGCTTACTTGTATTATCCCAATTGTACTTTTTGGTATTTATCTGCAGTGGTCTGGGGTAAGCAATGATTTATTCCTTTTATTTTGTATTATAAAAGAAAAAAGGGTTAAATATTTTTTATTTACTTATTTAAATAAAATCTCATAATATTAAGATAATTTATTTTTTTTTAAATTTTTAAAAACATATTAGTTTGGCATAAATTTCCTTAAAAAGTCATCCCTTTTTTTAAAGGTGGAATGTTAATAAAATTTCCGATAAATTTAAATGTAAAAGTTATCGCAATGATTGTGTTAGTAATTTTTACAGATATATAATTCTGCAAGTTTTGATAATGTTTTCTTTTAAATGATTTATGCTTTATTGGAAATTAATAGTTGATGCAAAAATTTGTAATTATTATTTGCTTTACTTATTTTAATTTATAGATAAATAACAAAGATATAAATGGCCCCATTTATATTAATGGTATGAAAAATCTTCATGAATAAGGAGAATTATTCTAAAATAAATTTAACTTTTTATATTTCGAAAAAATTATATTTAAACTATTGAAAATAACCTAATATTTTTGTATGAAATGAATTTTTGGAATTACATCAGTCTATGAACATAATGATTCACAACAGCAATAGATTAGATGATTGAAATTTGATATTTGAATCTTATACCAAATTTAATGATTTCTATCAAATTATAGGTGAAATCTATCTAATAAGCAATCTGTCTATATTGTAAATGTGCATTTGTACACAATAACTAGAAAATGCAGCAGTCTGTTTGTTTATCGTTAGAATACAAAATTTAGCTCATGTTCTTGATATCAATATAATATATTTGCATAAAGTGGGTGGAAAATATATTACTGATTTTCTTATCTTGTTATAACGCAAAATAGAAAAAATCATTGTGTAAAAATGTATGGGGAAGTCAACAGCTGACTATTTCCATTAGTATTCCTAAGCAATGCAGAATTGCATCTTTGTTAATATTTATAGTATATAAATATAATCACTGATTTAATATTATTTCGTAAATGTTTATAAATATACCAACAATTTTATAGTAGTCTATTTTGAATATTCAGCAGGAAAGAAACCAAAAAATGGTGTATATCTTTGTTGAGTAAAAGCTTGTAAAAAGGCTTGAAACCCAATTCACTTAAAGATTTATTTTGGATGTGAGTTTAGTACATGTTAAATTTGACATTGTGAACCAAATCATCTCCATTTGGAAAGGTGCAGAGGCTTGGAGAAATGATGCCAACTTAGTTGTCATCCTTATCCATATTTAAAATTAAAATCGATGTATAGTTATTGATAAAAAAATATTACTGACATATTTTGTGGTAATTTTTGTTAACTTTCATGATTTTTTTCATTGCAATTGAGCATATAAATGAGAGTAAGGAATGCAGAAAAATAATCAAAAACACTTATTTTAAAGCTTTATTTTTGATTAAAAAATTACTTTTTTAAGCTTTATTAAAAATTACTTTTTTTTTTCTTTTTTACTTATTTTTTTTAAGTCAAAAAATCTGATCATTATTTTTTTGAATGCTAATCAAAGTTTTCGAAAGTGATTAGAAAAAAAAAATTAAATTTGAAAGGCATATTAGTAGAATAAAGTGCTGTGCAATGATATTACCTGGCTACTATGCACTACCCACTTCTGGTTTTTAAATCTGTAAACAGCAAAATCAAAATCTGTAGATCTTCATACTCTTCTAAATATTTTTTTATTTTTTTAAATCGCTTATATTATTTATAATTAAGATAGATATTTATTTCAGTGCTAGATTAAGAGTAAGTCTGTAAGACTTATGGAATTATAATTTGAAGTCCTTATATGTTTTATTCTTGAATTTCTTTTTTCTATGTAGAGAAAAAAGATTAAAAAAAAATTAATTTAATCTCTCTCTTAAGCAATTTCGGTGGCTGATTTTAACAAACCGAGTAATGACAAAAATTTTCAGCATCTATCAGGTTCAAGAAAATTGGTTTTAATATCTTGATTGTAAAATAATTTTAAACAAAATTAAAAAAGAATTACTACTAATTTTTTTATCCATCCTAAACATTGTTTAATTATTGGAGCAAGCTTTTTAAAAATTAAATAATAAATGTTTCTTTTCTTTAGAATCATCACAACAACACCAATAAAGTATAAATCTACAAAAGGCAATAAAATAAGAATGTTGCTAGAAAATTATTCTAATATTTTTATGATGCCTGATTTTAATTTGAGTTTTTATGTATTTATTTCCCTTCTAAACTTGAATAAATAATTAAAGTTAAATTTATCTACAAACTAATAACTAAAATACTTGAGATTACAATGTGACATTTTCAAATACTAGATTGTTTTTGGGAAAACAAATGGTTTCATCTATTTGTTTAAACTCTTTGTATGAATATGTAATCTGTAATTTATTTTCTAGGAGAAGCATGAGAAAAAAATTCGAAGTGGAGAGATTGAATATAAAGATCGCTTATTCAAATACCAGTAATGAAGATGTAATAGGACATATCATTTTCATTATGGATCCTAAGTAGAATATCTGTATTTAAAGGTCCAGCATAGCAAAATTTTTGAACTTTGTTTCTGACTGACTAAATTTTTTTGCATATTTCTGAATAAATTTGTGAAATATGATGAATGTTGTAGTTATTATTGTTTTGTCTTTATTCAGTGTCATTCATCTTTGCTGATATTTTTGTATTTAATTTCTGAACTGCTTGTAGCAAATACAGAAGGCACTACTTTGTTTTGTTATCAGAAATTTTTTTTTAATTTTATATATATATATATATATACTACTGGTTGTTTTCTGTTGTAGAATATCTGCAATCCAGCCAAACAAAGACAAGAAAAACATTACATTATTACAATGTCTAGAAGTTTGAATTTTAATTATTAGGTACTCATAAATATTTATAAACATGATTGGAACATAGATTGTACTTCACCATCTAATGGTCTTGCATCCAGATATCATTTTAATGTAAACTGTATAATGGTATCTTATGTCAGTTATCCAAACAGTGCCTGAAACAATTTCACAAGTGTCTATCCTTCCCAATATGCACTATATCCAAAATCTGAGCTGTTAACATGCAGCTAAATATATTATTTTATATTAATCTGTGTTTCTTTTGTTGTTTTTCAGTAATATCAGAATTTATGAATTTATTTTTGCTATTTTTAGTTACTAAATATTGTTTATTTACTAAATATTGTTTATTTACTAAATATATTATTTTATATATTGTTTACTTAGCTCTTTTTTAATACTTGGTCTTGAAGTTCTATGCCTGTTTGTTTCTGTGTTTGTATATGCTCTACAGGTCATATATATATATACACCTGGTAGGATGAGAATGTGCTCCTTGCAGTTACTTTTTTTTTGGATTTTGATTAAAATTTCATTAAAAGTTAAGCTGAATTTTGGCAATTTTCCATGATGATTTCCAAAATATAAGCACACAAAAATAAATTTTGCATTGTTTTACAATGGGTAATGATGAAAATATATCTAGCTTCATTTTTTACATACAGAAAGAAAATCATTTAGGTAGTAATAGAATGCATAGAAGTAAACAGCAGAAATACAATTTTCGATAAATTTAATATAGAGCCTGAGAAAGAATGGATTTTGCTGTATGTAAACAAGATTAACTCAATTAGCACAGCAAGGGTTGTATGACTTTTCCATACTGATAATAAAGCTGTCAGTCAATAGTCTTGTTCTCGAGGTGGTTGTGTTACTGATAAGTATCAGTTCTAGAATTATTGCTACATTTTAAACATTATCTAAAAGTGTCAAATTTGATGAAAGTTAACACAATTTTGACCATTAATGACATGCTGTTTAACACAATTTCATGCATTTTAATACTTTCCATTTAGTTTTTATGTATTTATTTTTATGAAACATGGATTGCTTTTCATTGAATTTATTCTAAAATATGTTTTAAAAATCAATGATAAAGGATATTTCTTCTTATATAAATACTGTATCCACTTCAAAACAGTAATTTAGATTTTAATATATGCAGTACTTTATATAAATACAACGATTTGAATTAAACGAGAGTTTTGGTTTCATTAGTTCTTATTTTATTTCTTGTTTAATTTATTTAATTCAGTAAGATCAGACTCAGAAATATTTGTTATATAAATGTAAACATTAAAAAAAAAAAACAGTTGTTTTTAAGTTTGAAGTATTGGAATGTATGGAGAATATTTGGAATTGGAATGTGGTATGTAAGGAGTGAATCATAGAAAAACAATTCTCGAATGCTGTAAATAGTAAGAAAAGTTTCCAGCTATGAATGTTAATTTTCCATGCTATAACAAGTTTAAAAAAAAAAATCAATTTCCAGAGTAAATGTGCCATTACAAATTTAAACGTTTTTGCTTATCATTGTAGATTTAATTTCAATATTGTTGCATTTTTTATTTCAAAATTCTGTTCTCTGATAACGATAAATTATTTGCCTATTATATAACTTTACATTTTGTATATGAAATATTGCAAGTACTCATTACATAAAAAGAAACAACCTACTAAAATAGAAATATATTTAGATTTTGCTAACTGATCATTTGCATTTATGAAAATCTGCAGGAGATTTGAGACCAATTCAAATTTAATTTTCTTTTAGATGCACTATTTAATAAAGCATAATCCTAATCTATAGCTGAAAAATAAAATCGAATAAAATATGATTTTCACATTAAAATATGTAGTACATATTCAAACATTTTAAGTCCTTTTTTAAAGATAATTCATATATGTAAAATAAGTCATTAAAATTAGTGATGAATGAAGCTCTAATAACCCTCTTCAAAAATATAATACAGTAAAAGCTCCTTATTCGCGCTTCCTCCATTCGCGTTTTCACTATTCGTGAATTTAAAAAATGCGACCCAATTCCTATTTTCGCGGCTAAAAATTTCTTTATTCGTGTATCTAATAAGTACATACATAAAAATAAAAGGATTCCAATAGGTATCCAACCCAATATCCTTTGTAAATGCCATCAAATGGACTAACAACAACAACAAAAAAAAAAAAAAAAAGAGATCTTATTACAACTTTGCCTGAAGTATGTTGTTAAATCATGTCGCCGAGGACTGAACTCGACTTGGAGGAAATGTTAAATTCACAGCCCATTGAAGAAGAGGCTTCAACAAGCACTGGAAACGTGACATTTCATTTGAAAAATCTTAGTGAAGGTTTAAGAATGGCAAATAAGCTTTGCAATTTCTTTATGAACATTAATCTGTCTATGGAACGAAGTCTTGTTTTTAAGAGGCAAATTGCTGATGCGACTGCTGCGTATCAGTCTGAATTGCAGGAGCTTTTAAAAACTGCCAAGCAAGAGAAAATTACAAAATTCTTCAAACCATTGCTTAAGCTTGAAGATTATTAATCAAAATGTACAAAAACTTCAATTAAATTAATTTTTTATAATTTTAAAATTTTGTCACCTAGGAACGTATCCGGTATAATCCCATACAAATTACCATTCCGTATTCACGGTTTCTGT
Organism: Argiope trifasciata; assembly: GCA_026543055.1. Taxonomy (NCBI): domain Eukaryota; kingdom Metazoa; phylum Arthropoda; class Arachnida; order Araneae; family Araneidae; genus Argiope; species Argiope trifasciata. Next base: position 7,455 of record JAPMOQ010001603.1, read on the forward strand.
ATTCGCGGCATATTTATGGAACATATACCCCGCGAATAAAGAGCTTTTACCGTATACAGTTTTATTGAAATTTTTACTGATTAACTATGCCTTTTTTCCATGGTTTCATTTACTGATAGCCTTTTAAACACTGTAATTATTTCCAATTTCAAAAGAATTCAGGACAATTTTAAACTTTCTAGGCGATCTGAGATGATGCAAATCTTAAAACCCCTTTTCCCCTCTAAATTTTTTTTATCGATTTTAATTTAATTTTTATTCAGCAATTTTAAGTAGCAAATTTTGAAAAAACTACAGTTCCAAATTCCTTCCTAAATATCCCAATATTTTACATACAAAAACATGCACAGTTAAAACATAAAATAACTTTGAGCAAAATATTGGAAAAAAAAAAAGGCAACATTCTATAACATACTCTAAATAATATTGTAAAAGGGACATTTTTTTAAAAAACTGTAAAGCTCCAAGTTTCTTAGGATTATAAAATAGCACAATGTAACTTGTAAATGGTGATAAGGCATATTATTAAAATAAAGTTCCAGAATTAATTTTATCAATACTTGATTTTGTCTTTAATAAATTCGATTGCATGACTCAGTCATTAAATGAAAGTATAAAACTAAAAAACTTTCTACAGTTGCTGATACTTATTAAGAGCAGAGGAGCCCCTAGACAATTGCCTATTTAATAATCTTCCCCCTTCCCTGATTAGAATTATTTAAATAATCTCTTCAAACTGTTGAAAATGCAGTATTGTAGTCTCTAATTATATTTATTAGAAAGGCTTTCAGTTCACGTTTCGATGTGCCCATTGATTTAGACGTTCTAAGCACTTTCTTTCCATTGAAAACAAAGTGCATGTTGCTGAATTTTTATTAGAGAAAAAGTGGTTTTTCATGATGCCGCATGCAGAAGTTCAGTTGAGATAAATATAAGATAAGCAAATGAATTCAGAAAATTAGTTTCTTAATTAAAAGGAATAAAATCTGACTTCTGTTATTGCATTGCAGGACTAACTCTTGCTGCAATATTAAAGCTTTTAAATATAGGTTTTATTTCTTCATAATGATACGACTGAACGTTCACTTTTATTTTTATAACTTAGTTTCAAAAATAATATGCTTTAAATTTAATAGCTATTTCTAAATTTTTCAATAATTTAGTATAGAGTATTCAGATTTTAATTTAAAAAATTTAATTCACAAATGAAGAATTTTTTTCTCCTGCATAAAAGTGAATGTATATACAGGGTATCTCAAAAACCTTGATCGCGGTTTTTATTTGTTAGATATTGATCATAGACATATACTTTAAATTACAAAGGTGCGTAAAAATAGATGCAAAATGTTATGAAATTTTCAAGGGTTTAAACTTAAGAAAATACAGAATTTAAATTTTTATACGGAACCCGCAAAGAAAAAAAGTAAAATGCGCCCCATCCTCTAATAAGGTCATGTTCAAAATTTCAGCATTTTATTAAAAAAAAAATGTCTCAAAGATACGAAATTACATAAATGCTGACTTAAACCACTTTTCGACGTTTCGATATTACATAAAAAGAAACAACCTACTAAAATAGAAATATATTTAGATTTTGCTAACTGATCATTTGCATCTGTGAAAATCTGCAGGAGATTTGAGACCAATTCAAATTTAATTTTCTTTTAGATGCACTATTTATTAAAGCATAATCCTAATCTACAGCTGAGAAATAAAATAGAATAAAATATGATTTTCACATTAAAATATGTAGTACATATTCAAACATTTTAAGTTCTTTTTTAAAGATAATTCATATATGTAAAATAAGTCATTATAATTAGTGATGAAGCTCTAATAACACTCTTCAAAAATATACATACAGTAAAAGCTCCTTATTCGCGCTTCCTCCATTCGCGTTTTCACTATTCGTGAATTTAAAAAATGCGACCCAATTCCTATTTTCACGGCTAAAAATTTCTTTATTCGTGGATCTAATAAGTACATACATAAAAATAAAAGGATTCCAATAGGTATCCAACCCAATATCCTTTGTAAATGCCATCAAATGAACTAACAACAACAAAAAAAAGAGATCTTATTACAACTTTGCCTGAAGTATGTTGTTAAATCATGTCGCCGAGGACTGAACTCGACTTGGAGGAAATGTTAAATTCACAGCCCATTGAAGAAGAGGCTTCAACAAGCACTGGAAACGTGACATTTCATTCGAAAAATCTTAGTGAAGGTTTAAGAATGGCAAATGAGCTTTGCAATTTCTTTATGAACATTAATCCGTCTATGGAACGAAGTCTTGTTTTTAAGAGGCAAATTGCTAATGCGATTGCTGCGTATCAGTCTGAATTGAAGGAGCTTTTAAAAACTGCCAAGCAAGAGAAAATTACAAAATTCTTCAAACCATTGCCTAAGCTTTAAGATGATTAATCAAAATGTACAAAAACTTCAATTAAATTAACGATACGTATAAAAATAAAAGTTTATTTCTTTGAAAATCTTAATCGATTTCATAATATTTTGCACCTTTTTTTTTACTCGACTTAGTAATTTACACTATCTGTCTATGATCAATATTTAAGAAATAAAAGTCGCTGTCAAGGATTTTGAGACAGTCTGTTCATGCATCTATCATTCTCTTTTACAAGATAAACCATTGTACGTAGAGATACTAAATTCCGCATAAATACATTTGGGAGAAAGAAATATACAATTCAGGGCAACTAAAAATATTAACACAATATTTTTTTTTATTTGTAATTCAAATTATCTAAAAAAGTCATTAATTTTATTGGTTTATCCATCTTCATGTTGTGTGTTTTTATGCTGTTAAAAAATATATTTATAAATCTTAGATAGCCTGTATGTTTTTAGTCAATAGTCCTTTTATATTTACATATGGAGAGATAAAAGTTTTCATGTAAACGCAAATACTAGATTTTTAAATATGAGATATTATGTATTTTAATACCTATATTTGGTTTGTTAAATTATTTATTTCATATGTATATGAATTATTTATTTGACAACAGGACATTCAAAAGCTTTGAACCGATTTAATTTCAAATAGAAAGAAATTTATCATCTGCTACTGTCTAATGTGTTATATATTAGCTGAAATGTACATTTATATGAACTATTCACCACAAAATAGCTGAAAACTTCTGTGATGGTAGTATTTAACTTCTGGTGTATTTAAAAAATATATAATTTCGTGATTTTAGACACCTTTTTATAGTTTATTAATTTTTATTTGAGAGCTAATTACGTATACAAAGAGTGTAAAAAAACAATAAAAAAAAACCGTGGAAAAGATGATATGGTAGATCCGTCAAACAACAAGGTTCAAAAATCGGACAGGATTAAAGGGTCGCGTAGACCACAACAAATCCTGTCGATACTGCTACGTTCAGTGGTGGCGTGGTGGTCGGTTGTATGTAAGAAGAAGAGGATTAAAGGGTCGCAAATGTGATCCAGAGCCGCAACAGGGCTGGTAAAATAATACAAAATACAAAGAGAAGAAACGAAATCATAACAGATCATTTCATTGATAATTTCTCACCCACATGCGACTAATGCTAATGCTGAGCTCACAGGGATGCTCAAAGTTTTGCCGGATACATCGAGACAGGCCTGGCATCAACTTTGCATGGAATGGCATATCTTCTCAAATATACCAAGTGTATCTCAAAAGCATCCTATTGTCCTACAGGCTTCCGACGCTGCAAAAAGTCTTTTATACATAAGTCCTTTTTAAGATCCCCATAAGAAAAATCTAAGCGAGACAAGTCTGGTGATAGTGGTAGCCATGCGATTGGTCCACTGGCACCAATCCAACCGCCAGGAAAAGTAGCCTGCAGATGAGCTCTGACGTCTGTGCTGAAATGTGCTGGTGCTCCGTCGTGTTGAAATCGAATGCGTCGACGAATAGGCATCGGAACTTCATTCAGCATCTCTGGCAGAACTTCTTTCAAGAATGTTAAATAAATGGAAGTTAAGTCTTTCTGGGATAATATGCCGACCATAGTAAACAGACTGCTACATTGCCAGCCCATACGTTAATGGAAGAATGGTTTGCAGAGCTCATGTTTGTATCGCAACGTCCTCTTGTAGCTCTAACGGCCTCTACAAGCATTTGCGATCTTCTGTTCCAATGCGATTTTTCGCCCTTTTAGTACAACGGATCTACTGTGTCATTTTGTCTACGTATTTTTGAACAATCTTTATATGCATTACGTGATATCAAAAACCTTCTCTATTTTTCTTTTCATCTTCATTGCACTTTACATTCGTTCAATTTTCTGTTTTTATATCTACTTTTAACGCACATAATATTTATTTTTACAATTATATCACAGGTAAGTGCAGCAGAGTTTTAAAAAGAAGGCATTAAAAAAATTCTAACATTACTACATTCCGAAGAAGAAATAAAGAAAATAACAAGAAATGAGTTTCTAATTTATCTAATATTAAAACCTACTCATCATGAAAAGATAAATCTAATCTTCATATCCTAGTCACAACGATTTTAAAAAAAGGATGAAATATTCCTAACTAAACAAAAGACAAGCATAAATATTCGTGCGATCGGTTAGGATTTTTTTTTTCAACAATGAAATATATTTTTGCATAATGTGTATAAAATATATTAAAAAATTTATTAAATATAAAAAGAAAAAATTATATGATAAAAAAAATTTGATATCATTAAAAAGATAATTGTTTGAATTTTAAGATGTCGTAAGAACTGTTTTCTACTGTTAAATTTTAGAAAATTATCATGAAAAATTCAAGATTTCTCTAATTTTTTAATTAATTAAAAATTCAAAAAAATTGCTCCGAAAATCCCTTTTTTATTCTCCAAATTATATAGTTTGAAGTATAAATTTGTTTCTCCAAAGTATAAATTAGATAGGTATTAGTCAGACTGTTCTGGTTAGTACAAAGCCAATACATTCACACAGAAATAAACAGACAGAAGCTTTTTCCTCAAAAACATGAAAATTTAGTTAAAATACCAATAAATTTTTTCCCCGATAAATATTCTTGCAACAAATGACATGTTTTTTAGCAAACATAGACTAATAACTCCTTAACGAATTATCACACGGCGAAATATCGTCAGCACTTTCTGTCAGCAAACAACGAAAGTGACGTCACTTTAAAGTTTAACATGATTGGTTGAATTTCGTTTGTAAATGATATTTCCGTCACTATCGACAGCATTTTCTAGTTGGTTAGAAAAAGTTGTCGATTATGAAACTTGCTTGACCGGGTCTGAGGGTAGAAACGGAAAATTGCTGACGGAAAGGGCAGTTTATATTTCGTCGTGTGATAAGGCCTTTACACTCTTCTTCTCCAAAGTGTTACGCTTGATTTATTGGACTTCAATGACCGGTACGGATGAAACTCACTACCCTTGGTCGTTAAAGAAAAATTCTCAAGGTTCCAAACGACCTGGTTGGAAGCCAGAGGTTAAAGTTATTATACTTCCACGAATAGAATTTAAGTTCAAATTATCAATAGGGTAATATAATTTTTAATTGCACATCTTGCGCATGCGCATCAATTGCTCCGAATTATAGCATTATGTTTTTAGCCCAGAAGCACGCCCAATTTCAAACTATGATTTTCTAAATCGTACCTTATAATCTTAAATGTAGATGGCGCCAAAAGAACAATTGGCGGATTCAAAAGCATTTCAGTTCAGAGTAATTTTTAGATTTAGTTTCGAATCTGGGAGACGGTGAATAGTTTTAATTTATTTCCTAAATTATATTGCAGACTAATTTTCTAGGCCACTACAAATTATTAAAACTGATATACTCACCAAATAAACTTTTAACTTAAACCATCAATGGAGTGAAGCAATTTTTAATTTTATATCTTGCGCATCAATCGCTCCACTTCATAACATTATGTTTTGAACTCAGAAATGTATCATATTTCTTCCAACTATGATTTTCAGTCAAACTTAAGACTTTAAATGCAAATGGTGCCCAAAAAGCTTGTAACCTAATAAGTTGAGAAGCAACGCAGTTCAGAACTTTCTGCAGATTACAGTTTCGAATTTGAGAGACGATGAATAGTTTTACACAGTTTCTTTTTCTTCTTTTTATTTTCATTGTCAAACTATATTTCAGTCTAATTTTAAATACAACTAATTATTAAAATTGCTACGTTTTCAAAAGTAACTTTTAAACTGAAATCAATAATAGGGTAATACAATTTTCAATAACAATCTTGCAAATGAGCACCAATCGCTCCAATTCATAACATTCCGTTTTTAATCAAGAAGCATTTACTTTTTCAAACCAATAACTTTTATTCAAACTTATATTCTTAAATGTAGATGGCGCTTGAGGAACCTGCCAACATATGGATTTAGAGTAATTGCAGATCTGAGTATTCTACGGATTGGTGGTTCGAATCCGCTAGACGTTGAATAGATTTGCATGTTTTTTCTTCTATTTTATTTGTTTTGTAAACTATATTACATTCTAATTTTCAGGTTATTATGAGTTATTAAAATTGTTATATTTCGAAAAATAAATTTGCAACTAAACAAACAATAGAGTAAAGCAATGTTTAGTAGATGATTTTGCTTATGTGCACACGCATTTGTCGCTCTTATTCATAGAATTACTTTTATATCCCGAAACATAACCTACTTCAAACTATGATTTTCTAACTGAAACCAAGAATCTTAAAAGTAAATGCTTGTCGGTGCAGCGTTTCAATTGATCGAATAGGAAGCACTGAAAAAAATGAGTATTTTGCAGATTACAGGTTCGACTTTCCCAAACGATGAATAACTTTGCATATTTTCTCCCTCTCCTTTGGTAAATTATATTCCAGTAAAATTTTTCATCATTACGAATGATTAAAATTTCTGCACTTCCAACTATAAATTTTTAACTCAAACCAACAGTACTGTAATACAATTTTAAGTCGCACATCTTAATCACGCGCGTCAGTCGCTTCAATTCATATCATTAACAAAGTTTCGAATGTCATGGGAATTTGGTTCTAACCAAATTTCGAATGCCATGGGAATCTGGTTTTAACAAAATTTCGAATGTCATGGGAATCTGACTCTAACAAAGTTTCGAATGTCATGGGAATCTAGTTCTAACCAAGTTTCGAATGTCATGGGAATCTGGTTCTAACAAAGTTTCGAATGTCATGGGAATCTGGTTCTAACAAAGTTTCGAATGTCATGGGAATCTGGCTAAATGCGCAATGCGAAGAATACGGATGATCTCCACAAATGAGAAAGACATCGACACTTAAATTTTCAATTAAATTTATGTATTTTCAATGTCAAATTTTATTTTAGGCAGTAAGAAATTGGTCGAAATCGTAATAAATATGAACGAAAAATAAATAAATAAAGCGAATTTAAAAAAAATTAAACTATTCGTTGGTTTCTCAGACTTGAACTTAAGACCATAAAAAAAAGGGAAATGAAAGTAACTTGCCACTCTATCCACTGAACAATGCATCCTCCGAACAGTACGGCAGTCTAATATTCTCAATACCATTACTAATTTACGAATTTTTCAAATGTTATGGAAATTTAAAATGCACAATGTTAAGCTTAGTCATGATATTTGCTCATGTGGAAGATAGATTTATATAAACTTTCAATCAAATTTTTGGAAAACTTGACAAAATTTTGCCTTGGGGGGGGAGGAATATGGAAATTGCTCGAATTCCATATTAGCTATATAAGCTATATAATAAGAGTGGAGAAAAAAATGAAAATAGAACAAAATTAACGTATAAATAAAAATACATTATTCGTCGGCTTCCAGACACGAGCTTAATAGAAAAATAGGACTGTAAAGATACATGTCATTCTATTAACTGCGCCAGGTCGTCCCTCCAACGGCACATCAGTCCAAGATTCTTAATACCATTAACTCAGTATCAAATCTGATCGAAATCTAACTCAGTTTCAAATCTGATGGAAATATAGTTTTAAATGCACAATGCTAAGCTTATTGAAGATCTATGCGCATTTGCAAGACATCAACTCTGGAAATTTCAATTAGGAAATATTTTGAAGTGAAGTTTTATTTTAGAAAGTATGAAAATTCTTCGATTTTGTAGTAACTAGAATAAGTATGGAGAAAGTAATTAAAAATGTATAAGAAATTAAATTATTTGTAAATTTCTAGACCCGAACTTAAGACCACAAAATGAAGCGGACAGAAACCTTTTATTCTATCCTCCAAACCATGCATTCTTCAAAACGCTCAGCTGTCTAAGATTCTTAACATCAATAACTAAGCTTCAAACGTATGGAAATAGTGTTCTCAATACACAGTGCCGAGAGTACGATTATCTCTACTAATGTTCAAGATATCGACACATAAAGTTTCATTGAAATTTTTATATAATAACAACGTAGAATTTTATTTTTAAGACGAAAATGGGACGAATTCGCAGTAATTATACAATAATTTTGGAGATAAAAAATAAAATGATTGAAAAATATTAGATTATTTGCCAGTTTCCAGACTCGAACTTAAGACCACCATGTATCAGTGTAAAGCAACATGTCATTCTATCCTCCAGGTCATGCATTCCTTCAATAGTGAAGCATTCGAAGATTCTAAGTACCATTAATCAAGTTTCAAGTTGATTTAAATCTGGTTCTAAAGGCATAATGCTCAACAAAGTGATGTGAACATTTAAAATTTCAAATGAATTTGAAGATTCTTTGACGTCCAACAGCGAGAGTCGTTTTAAGATGATTTGGTTTGGTTTTGTGTGGTTTTTGGCGCAAGAGCCATTTTTGGCCATACTGCGCCAATCAAATGGTAAAAGTATAAAATTATTTTAAAAAACAACTATTTACGAAACTATCACGCGTATCTAAAAAATTCCGAAAAATGATGTAAAAATGACTTTAATATCTTAAAAATAAATATGAATAATTGAAATAATAGTGAAAAGAAAAGTGCAACTCAGACAGAATAATAAAAGGTCTATATACAAGTAAGAAAGCCAATAGCATTCAAGAATTTAAAAATGTTTGGGTGGTATTTTTCACCCACCAAGACTTGTAATGTTAAAGACGATGTAAAAAAAAAAAAATGGGTACGATAAGAATTGAAAACAGGACAATCAATTACAATATGATGAATAGTAAATTGAACCCAGCAGCTGTTGCACATAGGCGGATTTTCTCCGAAAATTAGACGTTAGTGTGTGAAACGCGTCTGTCCTATACGGAGACGCGTCAATTTAACATCTCGTTTTAAGATGAAGTCGAAGAGACGTGAGTTTTTTATGGTGTTCTTGATTTTGTGTGAAGCTCCGTGAGATTTGCGCTTCGAGTTAAAATCCTCCCCCACCCATCGATAAATATCGGTGTATATTTATATTTATCCCTGGAGTAGCTGGTTAACTTAACAGCCTGTAGCGTTTTTTGTGGTGTTTTGTTTATTCTCCTAAATGATCGAGGAACTTTTCCATGATTAACTTTCAATTGCTGTGTAAATTTTGTGAATCATGTTAATCTAAATGAGAACTAATTGCTCTTGTGTACATAATAAGGCTGTAAAAAAAAAGGAATTATTTGTTACGATTTTCTCTCATTTGATCAGTCAGGATCAAGACATTACAATTGATGGTTCATTTGCCTTGTAGTTCTGTTTTATTTTTATTTCGTCCTCTAGCAACATAAATGTGACGCAATGGCCCATTTTCATAAAACTATGAGGTGGTCATAATAACACAACTGCTTTGTGCATATAGGTTGTAAGACAATTTAATACATGTCTTAGACTGTAAAAGCCCTTATATATACTTAAAAAAATTAGGAATTTTATAAATAATTTGAGAATACTGATGGAAAATTAAGAAAGTTCACTTACATTTCACAAAAATGAAATCAAAAAACTAATATTATATTAATTAAAATAAAAACACAAATTGGTTGCTTTTGGAAAATAAAATAGACTAGGGTGTTAGAACCCATAAAAATTGCTTATCTAACCGAAGCACTAAGAATCAGAAAATACCAGAAAAAGCAGTAGGCAAATTAACGTTACATGGCTGGAATCCAATGCAGTTTAGTGGTTTACTTGAAAACGAAGCTCTATATAACAAAACTCATTGTTTATTGAACACGATTAAAAATGCGCATATTTGAAACTATGCTAGTAAGTAAAGCTTTAATTCTTAACTGTTTAAACTTTTCGTGCAAAATTTCAAATGAATATTAAAATTCACTAAGAACTAAATTTTATATCATAAGAAAAGGAACTTTTTTTTATGAAATACTAAAAGATTCAACGTAAATTAAAAATTTTTATAACCTAAATGTAAACTTCAAACTCGGTATAGTCTCGTGGAAACAGAAGCAATATGTCAGGCAACGTTATTCGTAAGTTTTATGTCCCGACTGCATTGTATATCTAACACGGGAATGGAAAGTTCTATGATTTAAATATTAATTCTTACTAAGACAGACTTTCTATACCTTATCCATTTCGTATAAGGGAGACCGGGTTTATTTGCTACATGTTGCAAATACCATTAGTTGTTTAATTTGAATTTTTAACTGACCACCGCTTGAAATACTCTTTTCTGTCTTTGGATCTCTCATTCGAATGGCTTTACCGATGTTTTTTGGAAGTTACCACAAAATAATTGCTTGAAAAAAATCAATTATACACTTTTCTAGAACTTTTCTTTTAAAATCAATTTTTATTTGCTTCGTAATCATTGAAGATTCCTATGTAAAATAAGTAAATAAGGGAATTTCTGGTAAATTATATTCCATTTAAAAGTTTAATGGAACTAATTTATACCACTCATGTGAATCAAGATATAAAATAGCGTCACAAGAGGCATATTTTTACAATTTTGTTGAAATCAGTTATCACAACTTCAATCAAGTTTCATTGAATTTCATAATACACGTTTTTATTAAAGAAGATATGTGAAACTATTAAAAAAGGCAGATATTGATAAAATCTCATAAAAATCAATTTTAGAAATAGATAAATATATAACTGATTTTCCTGGAAACATGCGGCAGTTTAATGCGAAATGGATTCCTGACATTCGAGAAACTGCAATTAAATTAATATTGTTAGTAATGCTAAGTATTGATTCTAATCAATATCATTTCATAACTCAACTATTTTAAGGGTATATAAATTAATTCAATTAAATAAATAAAAATATTAGTAAATTTTATAAATCTTCAAAGAGAGATTTGTGGAAATGATGTCAATAAATTATATTAAAGTAAAGAATCTTTCCTATTTCAGATTAAGAATCAGTTTTACCTAATACTGCTTCTAATCAATGACAAGTCTGGGTTCAAGATTGTGGTTCATCTCTTTATTTTTTTAAAAACTTAGATAAACATATTAATTCTTTGCCTGTTTATCATCATTTGCTTCATCCAATAATGTGAAATAATGCAATAATAACATTTCAACCAACAAACAAGTTCTATCTTTATTTTAGGAACTCAAAAGTTTAAAATCATATTCTTGTGGTGGTGGTTCTAATGCCACTTGGTCATAGTAAGCACGAATGACCGGAGCTCTTTCGAATTAAGGCAGAGGTGTGCGCCTTTCGTTGTTAACGAGCACCGTTAAGGGGAAAGTACGACTTTGCTCGAACACACACGACACAACCCTTTCTAGGTGGCGGTCGAACTCATTCATACACTCATTCATCCATCCATCCGCAAGTCAGAATTTAGATCCAAATCAGAGACCGACTCATCCCTGATTCAGTACCCCCAGAAGTATCGTTTTGTTATGGGAACTTGGAGGACTTTGTAGTCGCGACATATTTAGCGTGCCCCAACTGCCATTAGCCAACACGACGGTATTTGGCCGAGACGAGTACAGAACCCGCGACCTTTCGGTTATGAGACTAACGCTCTACCAACCAGGCTACCGCGGCTTTTCTTGTACAAAGAAGGTTTAGATATTTTTGAAACTATGTCTGATTATTTAATGGATGTTTAAAAAAATGAAAAAACGATTTTTATTACATATTTTATTCCTCAACTTTCTTTCTAGATTATAATTCTCCAACGAGATTTCCTTTATAGAAGAGTTTTTCCTAAAATTTTCAGTGGTATTGATTTTTATTCCTCTTCTATTCATTTCTATTACCTATCAATCATGATTGATTCTTCCACAGGAAGAGGGTCCGCGGTGGCCCGGTGGTAAAGTCTCGGTTTCGGAACCGGAGGGTTTCAAGTTCGAGACTAGATTCCACCAAAGAACCGTCGTTTGAGGGGGTCTGTTGCACGTTAAATCTGTCAGGCCAAATGTCCCCCCGCTGGTGTGGCGTGTTGTGGAGAGGGGGTGCCAGTTCAGGTGTCGTCCTCGTCATCTGACCATGGTTCAAAATTACGAGGTTCGTCCCAAAATAGCCCTCGTGTTGCTTTAAACGGGACATTAATATAACTAAACTAAACTAAACTCCACAGGAAGAGCTCTATCAAACACACCAAATGTGCAACAATTCGTAGTTGAAGCATTAGGGGACTTTAAAGGAATATGTTGAAAAGTTATATATGCAATAACTATAATAAGTTTCATTTTTTTTCAAGTAATGTAGAGTTTCTTTTCAAAGTTTGGCTTGAAGATTTTTCTGAAATAAGTTTCACTCTTCAAAAGTCACGGGGAAAAAGAAAAGAATTTTCTTTTGTTAAATATCAGATGTGCTAATTTCTGTTGTTAATAAGCTAAGTAATGATTTTTTATCTTTCCTATTTCTAACTTTTCATTCCTGAAGATATGTACATCAATCATGAATTCCTTACTGAAACTTCTTTTGCACAGAAGAAACCACGTTTATATATATTCTTTTTTCTCTTCGTATTCGACACTTCGTTACAGTGGTTTAGACCTTCGTTACAATGGTTTATGTAAACCCCTGCATCTTTGAGGGTGACGAAGTATTTTCATTTTTCTCCTATTTAATACATTTCTGGAAGGTTTCTACAATTTATTTTGCTTTGAGCCATATGCATTGGAAAATATGGATAACATAAAATTTTCTTACTTTTTTGCAGATATAACTTTTATATTATTTCCTTTATTATTGAAATAGATATATTTAATATCTGCAATTATTTTCTGAGCCGGGGGATTTTTTTCGTTGAAATTTTACATTAGAGTTATATGAAACAATATGTACTTTTTCTGACATTTATTTTCATATAAAAGTAATGTTAGGTGTTTTTTCGCTTTAAGATTGATAATATTGCTTATTTTGCATTTATAAATTTTAATATCAATTTTGCTTCTGGAGAAGCTCAAGAGCATAACCTTCTATTAATCCACATCTTGTTTACTTGGGATATTTTGAATGAAGAATAAAATTAGCAGATGATATTTCTCAAATCAAATAATATGTTGCCAAAAATGTTTAATCAAATGATTCTCTTTTTTAAAATTCATAATCAAAATCGTTCTAAAAATGTTTTTAAAAAAAACAGCCTTCAAATCTTAATTTTTCTTCAATTTACTCTCTGTCGCATTACTTAAGCTTTCTCTAAACTTCATTTTTTTTGCACGTTCTTTCGCCTGTAAAAAGTGAAATTTTGTGCTCTTCCTAATGTGTTAATTTAAGAATGTTTAAACTTTCAAATTATCTTAATTTTAAAAACATAAATTAAAACGTATTTAATTTAAATTCTCTAGTCATTTAATATATTAATTTTTCTAAACATTGATTTTACAAAGAAGGCGCCATTGAGAAATTTTTCAGATTTCCTAGTATTTATAGCCATGAAATATGAAACACATTAAGTACTAAAAAATGATAAAAGTATTTCACTGATCATTTCATTCATGTAATAAATGCATTGATTTTTCTGAAAAAATTGAAGACTGTAAAGAGATTGAGACAATACAATCAGAAATAATTTATTGTATTTTCATTTAAAATTAAAATATATTATAAATGCGATTAAATTTTCAAAAGATATAAAATATTCTCTTCAGTATCTCAAATTTTTAGAGTCTCGCTTTTCGATCTAATTTTAAGTTATTTTATCAAAATATGGAGCTTAATATTGAAAGATATTGTGATACTTATTCATGGAATTGCTATTATTAAGAATTAAAGAATTAGTATTGGGCTTAATATTTAAATCAAAATTGATAAAATAAAAATAATTAAAACTATATGAGCTTTCGAGACTCGATCTGAAGACCAGCAAAATTCTTCAATTCTCCCTATAGCTACGACAACAGAGCCACTGACAGCTTGTGGGGGTGCCGGGTGTCTTATTCTTAATCTGGGAAATGAATTCAAGTTTCAATTAAGACAGGAATCCAATGAAAATGCAGAATTATGTGGAAAGTAAAAAGGTTTACGCATGTGCATGAACTTGACGCTTAAAACTTCATATGAATGCATTAATATTTTACAGAATTTTTATATTTTTTATTTGTAAGGTTTCGATTAATTCGAGTAGCATTAGTATTGGGATTGATATTCAAAATAAATAAAATATAATAAAAAATTCATAAACTATTTGTGGTTTGATCCCTAGGTCACTGACACCTTGAATGGGGAAAAGGTGGCTGAGTCTTAATACTGCTAACCAATTCAATTTTCAATTAAGATTCGAAGCTAGTGAAAAATGATTCACCCTAGCGCTCTGATCACCGAGCCACTGATACCTTGTTTGATACATTTAGAAATTATGATTTAGTACTTGAGGTTTGCATTTAATCTTATAAGTATTACTCATTTATTCTTTATCTTAAAAAGTAAACTTGACAAGAATAAAATCCCGATTTAAAAATTAACTCCAAATGGATGCAAAAATAAATACTTATTTAATACAGCTATAAAGACTTATTTTTCTGAAAGTATTGAAAAATTAGATTTCAATAAATGAGCCTTCATACCATGTTTTAAATTAATGTTTGGATTTGATCAGATTTTATAACATAATTTCAGAAAAATTACTGTCTGGAAAATGAAATTTAAAATATAACCATGAAACAGCTTTTTAATGCGCAATTGTTTCATGGTTGCAATAATATAACGACATTTGAAATAATATTTTCTATAAATAATTTTTCAAGTTCAAATAATCTTTAAGAAGACAAAGTTACATTGCATATTTTGTTTTTTCCTTCAAAAGAAGCATAGATGAATCCCGACATAGACAACAGTGACTATTTGTGTATTTTAAATCAGACAAACATACTGTTTCGAACGAGTAGTTTTGCTTTCTTGCGCTAATACTGTCATCATAAGGAAGACAAATTGACAGTAATATGTATTGAATAGTGGATGGGTGTAACGTCAGAGGTTCCAATGCTTGGCGACAAACTTGGCGATTATTTGGCGACTTGACGACGAATTTGGCAACTTTGGAGACAAGATGGAAAGTACCTGAAACATCGAGAATTTTCCCGATCCGTCCATTAGGAGCCGAGATCCAGCTAGAATGCTCCTGATTGGTTCAGAAGATGTTAGCCCCGCCTACCGCCGGTATATATAAGGCAGGTGACTGCGGGGAAAAGGAAGTCAGTTAAATCGAAGAGGAGCAGCGGAGAAAAGGGAAAGGAGATCTGAAGAAGAATGAACTGGAGTCAAGCCGAAGTGCGGCAGTGGAGAGAAGCCGAAGTTGAACGATCTAGTTTTCAACGAAGACAAGCAGCGCTGTGGAATTAATAGAGAAGACCTAAGAGAGAGAGAGAGGTCTTGAACTGAGGAGTCCTGAACGGAGGACTGCTGTGTGGCATATACTGACGAAGCCTGAGTCGTATGTCGTAGCCCGTTGTGTCGTCGTCGGGAACGGAGCTGTCCCGAACTGAGGAGTAGTCCCGTTGTGCGAAGTAGTGAGTCGACAGCCAAGGCAAGAAGATACAGAGGAATAGTTTCAGCCTGTTCTGGAGAGACCCACGAGGTGTAAAGCGAATCCCTTAAAGATTCCCTCTCCGGCTGAATCCTGTCTGGCCGCTCTGTGAGCTGTGGACATTGTCACTACGGAATTTCTGCCTGTGGACTACTATTTGTAATGTGCTATCCTGTGTGTTCGTCTCGGCTGTAAATAGTTGTCTCCTGTACATAGTTGTGTTGTGAATATTTGTCGTCTGTGTGCTGTCCTGTCCTCGTCCTGTAAATAAACGTCTGAGTTGTGTCCGTCATCTAAAGGACTGATCATTGTCAGTGTGTCATCATCTCACACCATACACAACCACTATATACAAGGTAAAAAGAACCCGACGGATTTAAGGATAGGAAATCCGTGACAATACATATTTCATACAACAATATATGACGTTGTTATGTTGGCTATTAAGAAGAATATTTGAAATCTTGACACCACATGACAGACATAAAGCATAAAACACTATTTCAAAAGCGATTGTGAAGATCCTAATGAAAAACACAATAATTTTTATTACAATTATACGCATATGGTCATAAGAATAAAAATACTGAATTTGTGCCAACTCATTTCATAAGCATAAAGTGAAGTTTCAGGAATGAATGAAATAAGGATATATCTTTATCGAGCATTGACATTAAGTTCAAAACAAAAACATTGAATTTCATAAAGCTTGTTAATAAATCTGGAACTATACAGCAAAGAATTATGTTGATATGAAGAAATAACAATATTGTGATAGTGAGAATTTAAAAATAATCTACAACAATAGATGACGAAATACAATCTCAACAAATCACAAGCGTGAAGATTCATTCTCCATTTCAATGCTGGAATATACAATGAAAAACAATATTTATTTTAACTAATTACAGTACAATGGCAATCGTTTGGAACCCTGCCTATATTTCTGGGGCAATGACCGTTCTGCTTGTTAACTTATAAGAATTTAACAAGATATATCTGTAATAAATGAAATCTATGTTTCATGTGGAAAGGAAGTAAACTTCCAACATTGTTGTATAAACCAAATTTTCATCAAGTAAAAATAAAATACACTATTTAATTAACTTATCTACATATAATTTTTTTCAAAAATTTATATTGTTTTAACCAAATGCTTGTTTTTAAAAAGGTTTAGAAAACAAATATCATCTTCGAAGAATTAAAGTATATAAAAAGCTAATATGTTGGTATATGAATAATAAATTCTAGAAATTTTGGGAAACATTTAATTATATACCAGACATGTTTTGAATCATGTAAATTCCATGAAATTTAATCTTTCCAAGTTCAAAAACAATGACTGCACTGGTTAAAAGAATTCTCCAAGAATATGTATGAATTCAACATCTTAAAAATAGAAAAGTAACACATTTCAGACAAGTATTGATATCCTCAAATAATGTTAACTATATTATACATTCACATTTCCAATGTGCAGACCATTGATAATATTTTGCTACAAAATGAGTATTTAGGGTTTGCTCTTGGATTATAATTTTACAAACTGCCTATGTTAGATCGCCACTCAAAGTTTCATTGAAAAGACACTGAATTCCGAAATATGCCTGCTGAAGATTCCGGATGTCTTTTTTTAAATATTTTTATCTTTTTTTAAATATAAAACACTGATTGAATCATATTATACTTTCTTTTGAATTAAAAGATTATAGCGTTAGTGAAATTCAAATAACCTGAAACTTGTACCTTTTTTGCTTTTTAATGTTATGCTCTATCACTTGAATTGGAATCCTCACATTTCTCTTTAAAATTAACACGCATTACTAAGTTATCAGCAAGCCTTCATAAAATATTTCAATCAAGCAATTTATCTGAAGATTACACGATGTCACTAAATGGTAATCTTCATAGTTTTGCAGATGTTTAAAAGTCATGTTATTGCATTCTAAATAAATATAATACCATAATTTTTGGCATTCATTGTTTCAACAGGTTTCTACCAGAAGGGCTCTTTATTTGATGTAGTAAATCTTACTTTACAGACAGCATATCTCCTCAAGTAATATTTGTACAGATTAGTGTTTATTCCTTGCAGTAATATTTATTAATGACCAAAGAGATTTATTCGTATTGCATGCTAGAATTCTTATTCAGATAGTACTCATACCAAACTGTTCGCAACAATTGCAGAATACCCTGCTTTTAAATTTGTAGGAACTATAATCGATCGAAAGAAGACTAATTCAGAATTAAGCATAAGTAAAAAAATGTAAAGTAATTAATCATAATTAAAAGAAAATTTAAAAATGAAACTATAATAAAAGGAAATAAAAAAAGAAAATAATGAAGACTAAAAGATTTTTTTTTATAATTCACAAAATTAAATTGATTTAAATTAATGCTATTACATAATTTTTGAAACTCATGCTTACGATTATAAAACTAACACATAGTTGTTTAATCAGTAATGTCGTTAAAAACTTCATAAACTCATACATTTGGGTTTCTGAAATAGTATATAAAAGTATAACAAATTTCCCCTCTCTTGATATTTCAGTTTTGTCTTTCGTCTTTATGCTGCTTTTCTCTGATAGGCAAATATATATTTGTTCATATGCGGTAAAAATCTGTTGTCAAGGCCCATGTGCTAAATTTTACATGTCCAGCGTAGTGCGGTTTTGAGTTCTTGTGTTGATGAAAACTTAGAATTTGACAAGTAGGGAATCTTCAATTTCAGGTAGACATATTCATCTTTTACTATGATTTGTATAGGTAAAATTGCTGACTGCATGTATAAGGAATTAAATAATGTCAAGAAGAACTAATTATTAACAAAGTAATCTAATTGAGCCGAATTCCATTTTTCCACTACTTCAGATCCTATTATTTCAGTACGAACTGCATTTAATATTTTAAATTCAATTAAAATATCACAGATTTAAATGGAAGGCGTTAGTGGTCTAAAAACAACTCTTGAATTCAAGCGTTTCATACACATGCGCAAGATTTTCAAAGAAAAATTGCATTATACTTTTGATGTTTTGAGTAAAAAAAAATATTTTTGGAATTATAACAAATTTGATAATACTCAGTTGCCTAAGAATTACAATGGTGCACAGTTCATAAAAAATCTTTTAAATAGTTTTCCGGGTTTGAAGTTGCAATCTGCAGAATGCTCTGAACATAAATTCTTCCCCAATCCATCAGATCAAAAGCTTTTCTGCTGCCATCTACCTTCAAGAATCCAATTTCGATTAAAATATAATGGGTTGAAATAATATACTTTTCTGCTATAAAAACATAATGGTATAAATTCAAATATCGAATCGTGTACGCAAGATTAGGAATTTAAAATTCTATTATTGATGTTTTGAGATAAGAATTTACTGTAAAAGAATAACATTTTTGTTAATTCTCAATAACCTAAGAATAATTCTAGAATATAGCTTATAAAGTTAGTTAAAAATTAAAATAAGTTACAAATGATCTGAATTGTAATAGATCTCAATCTATCAGCTCACAAGTTTTCTAGCGTCATCTACATTTAAAATTCTGAGTTTGAATTTAAATTCATGATTTGAAATAGAACGGTCTGGTTTCAAAATATAATGCTAGGAAAGGGAGTGGCTCTCCTGCGCAAGGTTTGGAATATAAAAACTGTTCTACTCTATTGATGTTATTTGTTTAAGTACAAATTTGGAAGAATAACTATTTTAATAATTCTTATTAACCTAAGATTTATTCTGGAATTATTGAAAATAAATTTAAAAAAAATGCAAAACTATTCTTTGTCGCCCAGATACTAACCTGCAAAAGGCTATGACTGCAGTATCTCTATAATGAAAATTATATCACAAGTGTTCATATGTTCATCATCATTTAAGCTTCGAAATTCAATTTAAAAATCATTGTTTGAAATAGAATGCGTTTCTTATCAAAAGGCAAAATGTAATTGAATGGGAACGATTGAGACAATGCAATAAATTTTTTTTGTATTTTTATTTAAAATTAAATCCTATTATAAATGTGAATAAAATTTCAAATTATCTAAAATATTCTCTTCAAGATCTTGCATTTTAGTATTGCTTTGATATACATATTTTGAAAAATCTACTTAAGAAATTATTATAAGATAATATTAAAACATTTATTCTTGGAATAGAATTATTACTATTATGAATTACAGTAATACAATTTGTAGAAAAATATTAAATATATTTTCCCTATTAGAATTTTTATAGTGTTAGACATGAACACTTATTTTGCCTGTTACCTAAAGCACAATTTGTCGGCAAGTAAGCTGTCGAAACTGTGCCTACCTCACCTCTGAGCCACGCATGCTTCAATACATAGAATCATTCCAATGTTATTGATATCCTTTTAATTTACCGTAATGTTCCTTGCGTGGTCTTCTGTATAAAATAAATGTTTGTAACGTTTTGCAAATGGTCTATGCATAAATATTCCATGTGTAGAAATCTAAAAAGTAGTTCCTTTTATTATGAAATTTTATCATTGTTTAGAATGTGCAATTTGAAAAAGTGTTTTATTCCTAGTAAAAACTAAGGTGCTTTTTTTTTTTTTTGAATCAACGGAATAATATAAGAAACAAAATTCCAACTTTTTTAATAAAATTGAAATGAGTTAGGAACAAAAATATTCAGTTCATTGAAAACTTTTCTGTCTCGCACATTTACGATTTATTTTTCCAGATTTAATAAAATTATTTTTTCCTTTGATACACTGGTAAAGTGTTTAAATTTATAATTATGTAGTTCTTTTTTTTTATGAAATTTTCTTTTCCCGTTATTTTCGCTTCGTAATTAGTCCTTTAATATAGAAAGGAAAAGAGACCAAAATATAAAATGCAGCAAATTTCATACCGGCAGGAAGAATCGAATTTTTATTGAAGTGAAATTTACTCATAACATACAGATCTGAAAAAGAATAAAAATCAGTATATTAAGAGAAAAAAAAATCGACATTGAAATGTGATAACAATGTTTAACAGATAAATTTTTGTTTTGTTAAGATAGTTTAACTTATTTTAGGTAAATTCTTACATGCAAATTGATTAATATTACCACAGAAAATTTAAAAGCAAACTTTACAATTCATGTCTAACTCGTTTCAAATTTTAAAATTGCTTTTTTTAAGTTAAGGACCTCAAATTACCAATTTAGAATCAGGAACAAACAGACATATATTTTAGCCTTAAACTCGAATGTACACGAATCCAATGAGACACACTGAAATTTCTATGTAAAAAATGTTAAACAACCAGACAAATTAATTTCTTCTAAAATATTTCCATGGCATGGCAAATTTCTGATTTATCTTATATATACACCGTCATCATATTAACGAATAAATAAGGATTTACATTTAAACTAACTAATAAAATGATTTCATATAAAGTATTGAAACAAATATTAATTCATCTTATGCATATCTACTTTTAATTTGAATCAATTCAATATTCTTCAGTTTGGTAGTTTATTCAGTCTGAAATCAGTGCACAAATTTGTTAGAGCGGTAACTTAAGAAAATTTTAAATCTTTGACAAAACAATTATTAAAAAGGCGACCAGAATATCTGGCAATTAAATAAATTTGATTTGAAAAACACAAGCTTTATTTGCAAGTTTGATATACAAAAAACCACTCATTTACAAGATTATAATCAAATAAAAAGTAAAAGGCCGATGCATTGAATTAAGAACACAGAACAGGTATTGAATTAAACATATATGAAACTGGTATTTTGTACAATCAGCTTAACGTGAATTCAAACAGTTTTAAAAGCAAAGTATTCATTTAACATAAAACTGATATACTGGAATTGAAAGACAATACAGAAATTGTTTCTTAAAATATAATTATATAAATTTACATAAATTTGTCTTTAAAAAAGTAGAATGTAATTTGAAAATTAATTATCAAAACTTTGAATTGGTGATACTTTAGTATTTCAAGTAATTTAAAATAAAAATCGAAATTTACTTCACCTGAAAAGTTGATAATTCTTAGTCCTTAATTTGCTCGCATTTTATTAATAAAGAAAAGTAATCTAAACTATATAATTCAATATTCATCGCATCCATTCACTTTTATTTTCCTCAACGCATTTCATTATACTCGGGTAGACTTTTAGAATTTTCATTCAAGATAATCATACTTATGAATCATTTTCTGCGAAGGCATATTGATCAATGTGTTGATCAAGCACAACGATCAAATGCTTTCGAAGAATCAAAGGATATTTTGATTGGCTGGCCGGCCGAGCCAATCAAAGTATCCTCTACCCGCGGATATACACATTAAGTAAAATTAAAAGCCGAAATTGTGAGATTTAGACATAATGATTTAGAACGTCAGGTTTATCATTAATCTTATAACCATTACTCATTATTTTTTATAAATTGCTTTTTAAGATAAACTTAAGAATAAAATCTCGGTTTAAAAATGAACTGCAAATGGATGCAACGAATAAATACTTATTTAATATAGATAATTTTTGTCTGAAGGTGTTGAGATTAGGTTCCAATTAATGAGCATTGATGCCATGTTTTTAAATTTATGCAATTCATTTTTCGAAATTTTATCACACGAAAAATTGTAGCTATAATTTAACAAAGACTATAATTTCAGAAAACTTAGTCACAAAAATCAAATTCAAAATATAATAAAACATTTTTAATGCACAACTCCGTTTCATGTGCGCAAACACAACATTAAAAAAAATATTTTCTATTAATATTTTTCAAATTAAAACAATCTTGAAGAAGGCAAATTTAGAATGTTTACTTTACATACCTTTTCTTTCATAGTGAGCACAGAGGCATCCCCACCTAGACAGAAGTCACTATTCGTGTATTTTAAATTAGGCGAATATATATTCCATATAATATTAAATTCCATTGTTATAAATTTTGTTTTAACGCCAAAATATTTCTAGAACATTTTGACTCCACAGGCGGATATTAAGCATGAAACAATATTTCAACAGCGAACCTGAAGATCGTTATGAAAAGCAGAATACATTGATATTACAATTATATACATATAACCATAAGAGTAAATATATTGAATTAGTGCTAACTCCTTTCATAACCACAAAGTACCGTTCCAGAAATGAATGAATGAAATTAGGATACTGCTTTCCCGAGCACTAAAAATAGTAAACGAAAACAAAGAATGCCATTTTCATAAATAATGTTAATAAATTGAAAACTACAGCAAAATATTCTATTGACAAAGAAATAACATTTGATAATAAGAATTGAAATTATTCGAATATGTCAAGACAATGGATGGAATATAATCTCAACAAATCACAAGCATAAAAGATGCATTCTCCATTTACAATGATGGAGAAATATACTATGAAAATTTTCTATTTTTTTTATTTCAAGTAATTACTGTTAAATGACAGTTGTAGAGATCTCTGCATACATATCTAGGCCAATAACAGTTCTGCTTGTTAAATCAGAATAAAAGATTATGATTACAAATGAAACATGTAGAAAAGAATTAAATTTGCAGCAATGTTGAAATTTGAGTTTAAATAACAGCAAAAATAAAACACTAACACATTTTAATTTATCATTTTTTTTCAAATATAATTTCTTAAAACAAAACGTTGGCTTCTAAAGGAATAGAAAACAAGTATCAACTTTGAAGAAATAAAATACATCAGAAGCTATTAAGTTGGTTTATGAACAATAATTTCCAGATATTATTTTAAGATTAAACATTGTGTCAGATGCCAAAGAGATGTTTTGAGTGATGAAATTTCAACGAAATTCAACCTTTTTGGAGTTCAAAAACAATAACTGCATTGGTTGAAAGAATTCTCCAAAAATATATAAATATTCACCATTTTAAAAATAGAAGAATAAAACATGTCATATATATTGATATCCTAGAGTAATGTTAACTATATATGCATTCACATTTCCACTATGCAGATCATTGATAATATTTTGGTACAAAATAAGTATTGAGTGTTTGGTCTTGTATCATAATTTTACAAATGCACATATTGGATAGTTATTCAATAGTTAATTTCTCCGAAATCCAATATGCGCTTGCTGAGGAGGCAGGATGTCATCCATTCAGTCGTGATCTGTTCCGACAGAACATGTCAGTATCTGAAAAGATTAAATATTTCAGTAATTATAGATCTGAAAAAAAAAATCAAGTATTCTAATAAATGCTGGAATAGAAGTGACTTAATTATCATATTTAAATAAATAATTCAACAGTACGATGAAAGAATTTGTTCAAATTTCGTTATTCATAGAAGTGAAAATAAAAAAAATCAATTTAAAATGCAGATTTATTAACATCTTGTCTTAATTACCTTTTCGTCTTTTGAAAGTAAAATTTACAATTATTTTAAAATTGCCTTTAAATTATTAGCTAAAATTTAAGAAAAATTCTTTCGTTCTAGAATTTTTCTCCGAGAATCATAAGCGACACGAATAACGAATGCTCAAATAGACATTAATAGCCACAGTCAAAGGTTTTCCGTCTGATTATATTTTCCTGATTATATTATCCCTCTGAGATTTTGCAAAGTCATCTAAACGTTCTCAAAATAGTCTTTAGTTCTCAAAACAGACACTCGTGTATAGAATTAAAAAAACATGGTCGTAAGTTTTGCTTGAAAAATATTTATTTCGCATGTTTGTAAATGACATTTTCTCAGTTATAATTTCAATACTTGAATATGATTTGTGACCTTACTGATATCAATATGCACCGATTACTATGATTAACGAAGGTTATATGTTTTAAACATTAACCTCAATACGTTTGATTCGTTCTGGAAGTGAATTAATAGAGGAATGAAGGAAAGATACGAAACAAAATTACACATATCCATCTTTCACTTATCTCTCGCATCCGTAAGTCGGAGAAGATTTCTAGCTATGCAACATATCGCTGCTGAATACAGCATGCGGAGGCTTTCAATTTATAGGAAACTATTGTTTTATTGCTTCAAGACATTTTTTGCAGTTCCTAAATAAAATGACTTCCGAAGGCCAGATACTTCAGATTTTTTAAAATTATAATTCTGGAACTTATTATGTCCTTGAATGTAATCTTAAAAGAATATCTTTCCCTGATTAAGCACACATATTGTGAATTGATGGCTCGAGTATGGAATGGAAACAGCCATACGATACCAAGAACTGATGGGTTGCCCCCCTCCCCCCAATGTTGCCTAACCTATTAATATAATCAACAAAAAATAAGTACATTTTTTAGCTATTATTTAACAGTCAAATAAAATGGTATTTAATTTTCATTTTGATACGATAATTATCATAATTTGTACAACTTACCGAAATCACCTCAGCGCATTTCCGGGAATCTAGTCACCCTATGTATGCAGAAATTGTAGCTGAAACTGAAAAGTCATTCATTCCATTGGCATTGATAAATTTTAAACAGTTTTTAAAAGCATCAAATATCAAACCATCAATAAACTATGTTGGATCTCCGCCCATAATTTAATTTTAAAATGATTCGAATTCCAATTTTCACTTAAAGGTTCCAGGTATTTTCTGTTCAGCCAAAAAAGTGAATACCTAAAAAGATTAAATAATTTAAATCAACATAGATACAAAACAATAAATTAAGAATATCTTGAAGTACAGGAGTTTATGTAATTTAATTTTGCTTCTTCAACCTACCTCGGTAATTCAAAACCCTGAAAAGAATTTGTAATTTCATTGATAAAAGGAAATAAATTCTGTTTTTTTAGCTAAAAAATCTCTTAAAGTTCGAATTTGTTCCTTTTTTATATCCATGTTTTTACCGAGATATACACGTATTCATTGAGGAAAAGAAATCGAGTATCTAGTTTATTAATTTTCCTTTAAGCGCAATTATTTATTGAACATGATTTAATTACGGGTTTTTAACAATTAGATGCTTATCAAAAAAGATCAACACTTTTAGCCCTAAAGTATGCTATTTCATCTAATAATCTGTCCATTTTAATTTTGTCAGGCTTCAATTTAGATTTTATAGAATAACTTTAGATTTTTTGAAAAAAGATTACAACTTTACCAACGGCATATTAACTTACTATAAATGAAGGATCGAAAAACAATTTGGATTTTTTCGAATAATAGCAATACGTTAGCGGTTATTCCAAAAATTGAGATTACCACAAACCATAATCAAAACAAAATTACATACAAGTAATTTTGTTGGAATAGATCTAAAATGATTCGTGGCAAAACAATATTTCATTCGCGAACATAAGATGCAGCCGACTATTTTTACGCGAGCAGGAGCTTCGAAACTTCTGTACTGAAAATGGTCTCATGATACGATTCATTTCATAATTCAATTTTTGTAGTTCTTATGATGAATCTGAAAGAAATATTTTGATAAATCCTCTCAGATAATTATTTTCTGCAGCCTCTAAAATCTTGCTTACTATATAAACAAATTAAAATATTTTTCAAATTCCATTTTGTCCTTTTTATTAAAACGATTAGATGACTTACTGTTTCTTGTAAAATTTCGACATCTGAAGAGAATACTTCTTCGCATCCAACGTAACTGAAACAGAGTATTGACATGTATAGGGAAACAAGAAAATACTGGTTCTGGACAGCTTGTTTTTAAGGCTTGTCTAAGGCTTAAGGCAATATTTTGATCTATAAGTTATGCAACCTATGAATAAATAAAGAAATAAAATGAGTAAATTTTTATAGTCGTAACTACAATGATTTTTTAAAAATTTCATTTCAATATACCAGTTATAAATAGCATAACTCACCGATATTACTTTCGTATCAAACTGACATTTTTTTCTAGCCATTCGGAAAATTTTCTGGCTAAGTGTCTCGAGTAGCTGTAAAAACAATCATTCCACAGACAGAAAATTGCATTGTGCCATTGTTCTAGTAAACACAAATGTCTAAAAGGGAATTGATCCAATAACTGCAGGCAAATTTGCTTCTTTGACAATATCTATGATGTTTCATTTCCTTTAAAATTGTAGAAAAGCTGATAAATCCAACAAAATTCTTGTACGAGTAAAAAAGTTTAAAAATTGAAGATCTGCAAAACTCCAGGTGTATTTTCACAATGAACTTGTAAATTTCCCAATTTAATTAGTACATTTGAAGAAAAGGACATCTGAAAACAGTCATCATGGCTCTTACGTCAGTTATATTACACTGTTCCATGTAAAATCTATATAATTAGGGCACTTAGCCGTTTAGAAGCCACATGCATGGAATATTCAGAAATTAATGTTTCTTCCACATTCAAGCTAGACACCCAGCGAGCAGATTTTAATTATACCAAATTTGAAATAGATTAACAATATTTTAAAAAGGCAGAAATTGTTAATGATTACTGATTTTTTGATGGATGTGTGCATTATTCTGGAGTGTGATCACTTTCTAAGTTAAACTACTCCAAAACCTGAGGATCAGAATGCAATTGTAATTCTGTTAAAAAATGATTACCATTTTTAAATTTTCAAAGGTGAAGAACTAGAGAAATGCGATATTGTAAATAAAAAAATAACCTTTATCGTAAATACGATAAGAAAAGTTGCTATCATGTAAACAGAACAGTTTTGTCTTAAAACCACATTTCTTTTTTATATAGTGCTAGGTACAAAGAAATACAACGATATCTGTCTAAATTTAGAATAGCTTTATTATAAGATGTCTCCCACTTTTCTTTCAAAGCTCGAATGCTTTATAAATTAATGCAATTAACCAAATTTTTTCTTCTTATTTTAACAAATTACTTCCTTTCATCGAATTCAAAGATAATTAACTCCAATTTGATATATGATGTTATTAAAGCTATTTCTTATCTGCAATATGGAATAAGTTAAAATATATGTAAGTTCTGGAAGTAGAAAAGTTGAAATAGCCTAAAATTCTTTATTGCGAAGAAATTTCTAGCATTCCATACAAAAGATATCTTCTCAGTTCAGAGTTTATCGAGGTGCAAGACCGAATCAAAATTATACTTTTTTTTCTATGGGATGCCAAACTGTTACATCTATTAGAAGAATAATTAAAATATAGAATAACAAAAAAGTCGAAACCCACCAGATTACTTTTCATATTATAAGATATGGGATTTTATTTCTAAGAAAGAAGATTGGCTGAATGAATGAAAGGCTTCCTAATTTAAATTTAGGGAAGTGGAACTATTACTATAGAAATGGAGCTATAACTAAACTATTACTATTATTAAATGGAACTGTGAGATGCAATCTGAAAGACAATTAAAAGTAGCCTTTTATTCGAACTTGTAGAAATTTTAAAATTAAATCAGGTTTAATTCCCGCCTGAATTGGAATAAGTGAATATTTTAAAGAAATTATAAAATATTTGTTACATTAATAATTTATATTTTACCAGATTAGTATTTTTACTCGTAACAAAAGCTTTTTTAACGACTATTTCAAGCAAATCTCATTTAATGAAGTATGAATAGCTTCTTCATTCTGTCTGAAATTGTATGCTAAGCTTCAATTCTTATCGCACCATATAGAACAGTTATTGGTTACAATAGTTATGAAACGCATTAACTAGAGCTGAAAGTTTTCATGACGAGACTCAGAAAAATGGCGAAAAGATGGTGCAAATCAAATTAATTCAGCCGATTTACATTTTAATTTATTTTTCAGATTCGATATTATTCCAAGATAAGGAGGGAACTCGGCTTAATTTTACAGTCAAGTATCCATCTGAAAACCTAATTTCTGTATTGAAAGAATTGAAATAAAAATGTTTAAAATAATCCACAAAGCTCTTTTTAATGTTGAACCTAATTCGTTTCTAAATACCCTAAGCATTCTGTTAAGCGTTTTTTAATTAACTTGTCACTTCAAAACAAGGTTTCAGGCTTTTCACTGTTTATATTCCCATCAATAATACATCAGGAAAATACCAGAAAAATATTTTGATAGACACTGTTTATAGTCTATCAAAATATTGTTCAAGTTTCGAAACTAAAAGAAAAGTATTTTATTCGGTGCAGTACACAATTGCGGCGCTGTTATTTTCCCTTTTCATTATCCACACTCTCATACTAAAAGTTATCTAAGCCGCCAATATCGCCTCCCCCCAAATCTACAACTGAGACTTCACCCAGGTCACCAACTCCACGAAAATCCACATAAAAACAATTTATACACATTAGCCACGTCTCCATCACTCGAAATCGCAATTTACACACATGCATAACCCATACCACCATCGACACCTCTTT
>JAPMOQ010001605.1:0-18223 GCA_026543055.1 Argiope trifasciata
CATTCAATTCTACAATTGAAAATGAAATCATGAAAATGACTAATATTAACAGAGAAAAGTTTATGGAAGAAAGTGGAAACAAATCTTTTCAATCATAAACTTTTAAAAGTAAAACTTTTCAATCATACAAGGTTATTATTAGTTGTTAAGGTTAGTTAGTTGATGGCAGAAATATATTTACTGTACTCGAAATGTTCCATGAGACATTTTGCACCATAAGGAACCATATTCATTTTGATAATAAATCCACTAGTCAAGAAAATAGAAATTTGGATAAATTAGCTGCAATGTGATATATCTGGGAAAAGTGGATAGAAATTCTACCAAAATTATATAATCCGAATAAAAATATTACTATAAAAACAAATAGTCTAAATGGAGGCTATTTTTGGAAGAATTGAGAAAATCACTCACTTTCCTGCACATTGAAGCAAGGTTACACCTACCAAGAAATGAGGGCTCAATAAATATAGAGAATACAGACAAAAGGGGAAAATGTGCCATCTGGATCT
Organism: Argiope trifasciata; assembly: GCA_026543055.1. NCBI lineage: Eukaryota > Metazoa > Arthropoda > Arachnida > Araneae > Araneidae > Argiope > Argiope trifasciata. Next base: position 513 of record JAPMOQ010001605.1, read on the forward strand.
GCTGAGGATACTTCATTGTGTGTCAAACATGAATGATACAAGCTGTGTCCATCAAGCAATGATAGCAAAACTAATATGTTATGCTGTAATTGTAAGAATCCCGTTTGCAAATCTCATATAGCATTATTATTAAAATTGTAATAGAGATAAATAACCAATTTGTTAAATGAATTTGTAGCCTTCACATTTTGTGATTCCAAAAACCTCAAGCAAAAACAATATCATGTTCTCATATAATAATAAAATCAAGCTTTAATTTCAAATTATTTTCTGTTTCATATTATTGTAAGTTTTAATTAGAAATATTTTTCCTTAATTTTATAAATGCTTTACATTATTAGATATATTTTTAAACTTACATTATGAATAGCACAAAAATTATCTCATGAGAGTAGTTTTAAAAATTACATCCAACAAAAAATTTTAAAATTCAAAATGTATTCATTAAATGGCATTAAAAAATTTTTTTTGTAATAATGTATTTTGATGAAAACACATTAAAATTCTATCTTTCAATTTAAATTAAATTTGAGTGTACATTCTTTGTATGCCTTTAATGCCACACAACAGCAACAAAAGATAATAACTTCAAAAATTTCAAGCTCTTAATTTCAATGGCTTAATGCAGGGTGTTACTCAAAACAAGATTTTATATATAAAGATTTTATTGGGACTTATAAGAGTTATTAAAAGAAAATAAAATGATAGAATCAAAATCCTAGCAAAATGTTTCTGGGGGGGGGACATATTTTTTTCCCTCTCAGTTAAAACAAATTTGACAAGATTAGTCCAGCAAATAAAAATGTTCAAATGGAAAAGGACTTTCAATAAACACCACAATTATACAAAATTTAAGGCTTCAAGTTAAAATTTCATGATACTAGAATTTTATACAATTGACTAATGTAATTCAGTACTTCAATTCATTACAATTCAATATGGTACGATTGAATACTTGTAGTAGGTTATTCAAGCGAAGTATATCATAGTATGCGTTTCGCTGTGCCCCTTCCAAATACCTATTCCAGTATTTTAATATATGGCAAATTAAGCACATTGTTTGAGAAAAATTGAGGGGGGGGGGGAAGAAAAAAAGAACCACTAAGCTAGTTTTTAATATGTGCTAGAACCCCTGGAATGCTTCTTAGAATTATTTTCTTTCATTTTAATCTTCATTTTTTTATACATCCTGTAAACAAATGACAATAATAACTTCAAATTATCAAATGGGAAACAAAATAAAACAGAAAGCTTTCACCATCTTTATGCAAAAATTAAGCAGTTTTAAGGTGCTTAAAAATAGTTTTCAAATTTAAATACTTTTCATGACACTATGCACCCTGCAGCAGGATATCTCTCACTAAAACCATATGCAACTTATCTCAGATTTTGTGCCTGAGACCTTCGAGCTCAATTAACTAGCAAGATTTTCAAGATGTTCCATAGAATATGAAAATAGAATATTTCATTAGGAGTTTTATTAAATATGAAGTTACATTCAGTTACTAAATCTAATTCTAAATAATCCTTTTTGGTTAAATTAATTTGTTATATTTTTTATTGTTAATCTAACTTAAAATAAAAGATTTTTCGTTCTAAACAACGATTTGCTCACACAGTAAATTAGGGAAATACTTACAAATATAATTGCTTTTAAAAAAAACAGACTTTAAAAAAAAATTATGTACAGTGTTTTCAGTCGGAACATGGACAAAGAATTAATTTTTATACTGCATAATTTTAAGGAAATAGTAAATTTTTTAAACTTTTGCTGAAATTTCCTTTTTGTTGAAATCTAGGCAAGCATAGCATAGAGGGGGGGGGCATAGTAAAATAGAAAGCATGAAAGAAAGAGCAAGTGAACACATTTGAAACTTATATATTTTAACAAAGGAATCTGACAATGTGCTGCTTTAAGAGGGAAAAGTAATAGCTAGCACAGCTTAAAAGTTAAAGTTACAGTTAAGCTAGAATCCAAATAATTAAGAAATTATTTTAAAGTGTAAATTAATTAGAAGTTAATATATAAACATGGAGAGAGAAGTCCAGAAATAAGTCGTGAATGTATGGAAAGTCATACCTTTAATGTTGGTTCACCAGCAGTTTCTTTTATTTGCTGTTGCAAATTGATTTTTCTAGTTTGAAATGAAGTTTTGGTTTCATTTCTACCTTTGGGAAGATGTTTACCAACCTTAAGCTTTACTTTTTGAAAATCCTTTTGCTTTTTTTTCATGATGGTGCTATAACACAAAAAATATAAATTATAGAAAGGCAATATTATGTACTTATACCATTTATAAATTTCACTATTCTATATAACATTTTTACAATAATTTATAGTTTTTTATTTTTAGCAAAAATTTATAGCTATCAAAATTTTATCTCACATTTCAGAACAGGTGATTTGAAAGTTCTTTCTATGAGTATAAGAGTTTACAATGATGTAATATAAAAATTATGTCAGTTCTGATATGGGATTTTTGTAACTACAAATACAGTTTTATGTTAATTCTTGGTTTCAGCTCAGTAGAAAAAAAAAACATGCCCATAACAGAAATTAAATTTTTTGATACCGTTTACCACAAGTCAGGAATAAATCAGCAAATATCGCATGACAGATGCAGCAAAAGTGGTAAATTTGCACCAAAGGTTAATATTTTATAATTACTGTATGGTAACATCATGCAAAGCATTTCCTGATATATCTTTCTTTGACAGTAGGAGCAGAAAGTTTGTTGAAAGCAGCTTCTACTGAATTTTACAAAAAAAAACTTAATGATAGTTCAAAATGAACCTTCTTTTTTAACATTTTACTGCAGTGTTTATTATTCCAATATATGAGTATTTTAACTTTGATCTCTCTTTCCTCTTGATTTACTACCTATGATAATATATGCTAGGGTTACCACACTAAAATAAATTTAAGCTTCAAAATAGAGATACATTTTAAAATATTTCTCGAGACAGAAATCTCCGAATTAAGTTTAAAATAAAATTAATACAATTTTGAAATCTATATAATTCCAGCAAAGCAATCAAAATTCAAGTAAATATTTAATAAAGGTTTCATATCAGAGGTATATGCAATAGCAATTTTTTAATTATACACTTTTTAATAATCCCCTCATAATCTAGGATTCATTTCAGCAACCTTGTCCAAATTATATAAACAATATGATGTTTGGCTAAGTAATAAAAAAGCTGTCAATATAAAATAACAACAAAGGGAATCTAAATTTTCTTCAAACTTTTAATAGCTTTATAGAAATAATACCTCTCTACAATACTGAATAACTATATTGTATTTTTAATTATAAAAGAAATGAAACTCTTATTATTTTGAAGAGATTAAATCAGTTTTTTCCCCACAGTAGTGGTTTAAACAATACTATAGAATGAATTCATATTCTATATAATAACAAGACATTTTTCATCTTCTTAAACTCCCATAAATTGTAATCCAGCATTTGAAAAAACGTATATTCCAGAGAACAAATGGCATCTATTTCATTACATATGCACTAATTACCTAAGTTTTATAACTCTTTTTAATGAAAATAAATGTAAAATAAAAAAAGATTTAGGTTATTTTAAATTTCAATAGCAAGCCTTCAATATAAAGGAATTTCTTTCCATTCAAAAAGTTGTTTCTCATGAGCAAAAATGTAATTTTGTAGTGTATAAATATATATATGCATGATAAATATCATCAAAATTAAGGCAATCAAGTACTGTATCAACATGACTAAAGAAAAAATTGCCAATTACTGACGAATATGATAGCTCTCCACAACTCATCCGAAATTCAAAAAGCAACCATACTCACAAAGGAAAGTTTAATGCCAATCTTAAGTAAAATTAATTATGTGATATCAAGAAGCTCCACCAGTACAAAACACATAATAAATTAGTGGTCTACGACACATGAAGCATCTGAGTAACTGTAACTTTCTCTCACATTCTTGTCAAGTATAAAGTCAGATTTTAAGCAATATTTATTCTTTACTATAGATTTCATGCAAAAAAAAAAAAAAAAACTTTGTAATTTAAATGTGTATTTGATCTTTTACAAATCAAGATTCATTTTTGAAAATGGGCATTTCCATGTTCAAAAACCTTTTGGGTCATTCTGTAAAAGTACAAATACACAGACATTTTAATCATTTATAATCCCATAAATAATAGAAAATTAATTAATTTAAGTTTTCTAAAATATAATGGAAATAACCTTTTGCCACTTTTTTAAAATGCCAATTTAAATGGATACAACATGAATTTGATTCTTGGAAGTAATAAATTTAAAGCTTGGTATACTGAAATTAATTACAACTAAACAGACCCAATAAACACATTAATTATTTTCAATAAATATCTTCAAATTACTTATTATTATCTATTATTTACAAAAAAAAAATTTATATTTTTAATATGCAGCACAATTTATTACCATTTAAAAATTTCATTCTAATATAACCAAGTAATATGAATTTAAAATGTTTTACTCTTTTACTATAATGACTTCATTCAGAATATATTGATTTTAAATTAAAAATCTTTCATGAAGAACATATTCTTAACTCTTAGACATAATGGTGCAAAATTTTTTTGAAGAAAAAGTTGAGACTCTTTATTTTAGAAGATTAATATACTGTTTAAGACTTTCTAAAACAATAATTAAAAACTGCATTTTCAATATGAAGAAAAAAACTGTGGATATGGAAAGAAGTGCAGAATCTTCCTTCAAATTTATCATCACAAAGCAAGAGAAAAAAACAATCACCACAAAGCAAGGGGGAAAAAACAACAATGAAAGAAAGAAATTTAATTATCAAGATTAAGTTTTTAAAGGGTTTCCTTCTTCCCCACTTATTTTTAATATTTCTGTCAGAGAGAGAATGAAAAAATTATAGAAACCCTATCCTAATCTAATGTTAGAAGAATAGAAGTTGTATGATAATTCATAATTTAAGAATTCTTTAATTTATGTTGAATAACATAAAATTCAATTTTAAAACTGATAGCCATGATCGAAAGCTCAGTTCTTTTAATTAATTTGTTATTTCACATTACAAATGAGCATCAATTATCCATACTCAATAGGCATAAAATAATTTGGGTATGAAATAATTTAAATATTTGCAAATATATTTGAACTATATAAATAATGTATACTAAATTTTACACATAATGCTGTGAAATCTCGCACAGGTACAGTACATTTTTTTTTTTGCAATAGCTTGAGTTTAGCAGTTACACAAATGCAATGCAAATAGATTTAGTAGGATGTAAATCAACAATATTAAAATTCTGTTTGTCACACATGCTTGAAATCAACTGTTAAGAACTGTTTCAGCACGTATTTTATTTACCAGCCAGCAATCAACAAAGTGAAATTCAGATTTTTTTATACATATTTTATTTATTCAAGAAAATTAATATTTCCTTTTCTTAAAGAAATCAAAAAATTACTTTCTTTCTGCTTCATTCTAACATGTGTTTTAAAATTTAGTGTAGTTGTATATAAGTCCCGTTTTAAAACAAAACCAGGGCTATTTAGGGAGGATCCTCAGAATTTTAACCCTGCTCAGATGATGAGGATGGCACCTAAGGTAATACTTCCTCTCCAAACTTTAACATGATACTAGTAGCAGGAAATGTATTTATGGCGGATTCAACGTGCACCAGATGATGAACGATGGTTATTTGGTGAAATCGCTCTAGAATCTGAAACACTCCTGTTCAGAAGTCGATACCTGACCACCAGGCAAATATGTATTTTGAAGTAAATTAACTCAAATCAATATATTATTTCATGGAAATTTCACAAGTTTAAGAAGAAATGGGAATGGTGATCGTATGCTTTTGATGGTAAAGTACTAAATTGATCAGAAAAATATATAGAATTCAACAATTTTCACAAAAGAGATGAGAACTCAAAATAGAAACCTAACAAAATTGGAGATTGCTTACGTTGTAAGATAATTATTTAGAAATATAGGCAATGCAAAAAACATTATGAAATAAAAAAAATTATATTTTATACATAAAAAGCTTATTGAAAAGTCTAATACTTTTCAATCTGCTAGACTAAAAAAAAAATACTGCAATGAGTCGGCCAATCCATTGATATTTTTAAAAAAGACACTTTTTCTCACCTTTCTTAAATTTCCTATTATATTAATAAGTCTGGTTAGAGTATTTTTTCACTTTGGCCAGAATCTGGTGCTCAATTCACCTGTTGTAGTATACATAAATATTTAATAAGAAATTTTTATACACCTATTTATTAATTCAAAGAATCAAAAGGAAAAGTTTGAGTAATGTGCGATAACAAATTCATAAACTGGCATGAAATGACATTGCTTATGAACTTTATAATTATATGAATCGAGCGTACTAGAAAGACATAGTTCTCTACATGATTATAATGAATTTCTACGAAACCCTGGAAAACGAAATGAAGAAACGAAATCTGGAAACGAAATCAACTCATATTGGAGCATTGTTTAGAAATTGGTCACTCATAACATACGTGCCCATCGAATAAAATAATCTGATAAACACAAAGATAGTCTTTTATAATGTTACACCAAACAATCGTAAAGTAAAAGAAAGAATATGATGATGACTAACCGGCTTGATTAGACAGAGCAAAAAGCTAACGACAAAAATATGAATGGAAAGTCTAGTATAAGAATACGGAAATATTGATTACCTTTACAAATTTCACCAACTTCAGATATTTTTAATTAATGCAAAATATAAAATACAGCGATTAAGCACATGCAAAATGCAAACAAATGACTGACGTATGCTTCCCCAGGTCGAATCTCACCCCGCAGATTGCTGCTCATGCGTGCTAAAAGATGTTGCCAGAGAACAGACGATTTCAACCTTGACAATGTAAACTAGAGCAAAATATTCTTTCCAATTTGATTTATTATATTTCGGTATACAAATGAATATTAATATCAATATAAAGTTTCACCTTCTAAATTCATACAAATCAAATTTAAATATGGTGCGAATAACCATTATCATTAAGTAACATATACTAGATCATGGAACTTAGTTATATTTCAATGGCAAAACAAATATTTTTCAAATTCCAGTCTGGTGTAATTTTAATTGAATTTTAATAATAGGAGTGCATAATTTTCTTCTGTTGCATTTTTATGTGAGGATTTGGAGCATTTCGATTATAGCAAAACTAAAAAATTTTGAATTAAGACTCACTGTCGTGGAACTAACTTTAACAGTGCCAGAAGGAACTAAAATTGTTCGTTGAAAACAATTAATAGAGGAGAGTGATCTTTTAATCATGATACCGAATTAATGAAAAATATTATTGACCAAGTGTGTAAAAAGAAATCTAAAAATGATTTTGAGATTGAATGAGAGAAGATTCAGTTGGAGCGAATCAAAGCAGTTACAAATAATACGATTAAGTACTAATAGCAAGAGTGAAAATATTCTTAGATATGAAAGACGAAACTCAAGAATCATTTGATTTTTTAACAAAAAAGATTAGAACATTAACAATGGGGTCAATTTATGAGACTTAAAAGTCATCTGCGAGTGTGCAGTTTTTCTAAATTTTTATTGCGAAATAAGTTGAGAACTGGTCTGCATTCCACAAATTGTTATGTTGATATTTTATGCTTTAATTTGTAATTATAAAGTGTATCATAGTTCTCGCTGTACATTATCAAATTGTTATAGATTTATAAATAAATTTAAATAAAATTTTATTGTATTTTTATAAATGTACGTTTTATTATTTTTTCTGAGATAAAAAAGAACTTCTACCGATGAAGCTTAGTTTTAATAACAGGCTTTGAATTTAATTGTGGTGCATGATTCCTTCATGAAAGTCTGTTTCGTTATCCGAGAGACTTCAGATTTAAAACTTTTGATTTATTTCGGACAGACTTACGTTTAATATAATATAAACTAACATTTCGCGTCAGATCAATATCAAATTAAAATTGCTTTTCAGGATAGATAAATTTTCCGTATTAATTATTTGGGATTGTATGGATTTTTTTTTTATCAAGATTTATTTAAAGTATAATATTTTGTCAATGAGATCTAATTTTGAATGTAATAAAAAGAATTTAATTTAGAATTTTTTAAATGTTACGATTTAAGAATAATTTGAAAATACAAAATTTTACTGTCCGATTTTAGCAGCTATCATTTAATTATTTAGTACCAGTATCAAGGACTAGGGATAGCGCATCTTCCCCGTGATATCTGTGAGGTGTGTGAAAGACCCCCCCCCCCTATAAAAAGGGGTTCTGCAAGCGAGTGTGTGAGTGTCATCTTTATGTGAGCTGAAGTCTGACTTCTGCCCTTTGGTGCCCAATGATCCTTACTCTCAGGAGTTACTGCCCCCCTCTCTCTCCCCGATCTCTTGGACTCCCCTTGGATTAAACTCCAATTCAAACAGAGTAAGCAACAGCAACTATTTTTATTAAGTGGTTAATATAGTAAATCCTTATTTAATTAAAATCTTGACCAAACAATTAAGATGAGTAAAATGTTTTCATTTATAATAATTAAACTTTAATATTATCAAGAAAACTCCATTTTCCGATTCAAACTAGCACAGCTTTATTTTTGGAAATAAAATTTAATTTTCAATCAGAATGTAAAATTTTATTGTTAGCCTTTTTCACCCTGGGTATTATATAATTTACCATTATACTGTTTTTTATTTATTTAATAATTGATACTACTCTGAGTTCTTTTGTGAATCCTCCTTCGAATAGTTTTGTATTTCTTTCAAACATGCAAGAACTATTAATCTTGTTAAAATATGTGATTTACGGTATCTTACTTAGAACCCAAGTTACATAATATTATCTATAAAAAAAATCCCACGAACTACGCGACACATTTCAACAAAAGTGCATATTTTAAGGTCTAAATATTTAGTAAGGTTGAGATTACGATACGAGTCTTGGCGACTAAAATTAACTTTCCCTTTTTAACAAGAAAATAAGCAAAGAAATGAATGTTTGCGATACAAAATAAAACTATATATGGTTTTCTAGATTACACGCATACATTTAGAGCAAATTAAAATTTAGTTTGGAATCACTGAAAATGTTTAAGAAAATTGGCAGTAGTTTGCTATTACTGTATCTGCGAACAATACATAGTCTCTTGATACTAAGAGAATCAAGCGTTTTGTGTACTTGATTACACATAGTCAATAAAAATAAATCTCCACCTTTGTTATTTATTATCGCATCTTCACAAAATTGTTGTCCATGGAAATGGATTTAAGGTACAAGTCTGCTGAAAGACTGATTAACCTTCTCAGTATAGTTAATTAAATATTATCTCCATATTTTTCCCATTACAAAAATAGAGATTTTTAGTAATTCGAGTTAGCAGGCATTATGCATGCAAGCCAAATTTCGACCCGAAATAGTTTGATATACATTTAACTTTGTTTACTGAAAATTTCTTCCCAAAAGAGCCAACCTACCGGGGCTACCATATTAAGTAAATCTCGGATGCGGATAACAAAATAAGACTTTATTTGCAGTAATTTTTTTTAATGACAAATTTCAGAAAAACAAACAAAACGACTAGGATTTATTTTTAATACGAGTATGCTTTTCCAAAATATGAATTTTATCAGTTTATTTAAATATGGAAGCATTTCCATTACATTAAAAATCGATTCATTTAGTTTTTTTTTTAGTCGATACCGTCACAATAAAGTAATTATCGCAATTTTCATCAAATCAGAGGACCATCAAATTCACAACATTGTTCATTAAAAAAAAAAAAAAATGAAAGAGCTAGAAAGCACAAAGCTTGTGGAATTTTTTTAGCTGATATTTTTACGTAATATTATAAAATCTTTTATTTTTTGCTTAATTGGTTTAATTCAAGCATTTAATCTTTATTCTATGTGCATTTAAACTATGGAAATGAAAGAAAAGTTTCCATTTTTCCAAATTGACAACAAATTAATGTTAGAAACTGTCGATGGGAAAAAAAAAATACTTGAAATAATTTTTTTTTGTCTTAATGAGGCTTTAATTTTTCTAGTTGGGTATATTTTTTCGTCGTTAATATTAAAATAGCGAAGTGAAAATTTTAATATACCACCCCTTTTGAGCCATTTACCAACTCATTTTTTTTTTACATAGTATTTTAATTGCTTTGGAATAAGCTAGCTAACAAAATTGCAATCCTGATTACAGGATATGAGAAACTCGTTACACGCATACATATAAGTTTTCAACGAAAAGTAGTTTTGAGACCATGACTGAAAAAATACTCGAAGTCATGTCTTGAGAACAAAAGCAATAACTAGTTTTCCCTAATATCATAAAATAGATGAATTTCTCAAAAACAAATGGCTTTTTTTAAGCTTGAATAAACACTGTACATAACCAAATTGTATATATAAAAACAAGATCAAACCTTAATCCAGTACGAATTATAGCAAATTAAAGACAAATCTAGAGTATAACAGAATAGATTTGTCTTTAAATACCTCTTCAGATACTATAGATGAACAAAAATTGTAGATAGCAAAGGGAACATTTTACTAGTTTCAATTTAGTTTTTATGTAACCTCCGTAATACAACTTTTAAAAAAGCTTTATTATTCTTTGCAGAGAGGCTTCGTATAAATGCTCGTCTTTAATTTAGTGAAATTTTGTTACTATATTTGCCATTGCATTATTTGAGGAAATAAACAGCTGTTTCAGACTGCTGTCAAAAACTTTATTCCGCCTGTATTCAATGATGGCATTTATTCTCATATTTCTGCTAATGTAGACTAAATATATCATAATCGATTATGCTACTATATACATTGATAGAAATCCCATAATGAATATTCTTTTACCAAAACACGCATTTTCTTCACTAGACAACTGTGTTACAAACATTACAAGGTAAATTTAATTACAAGGTAAGCATTACAAATTAAATTTAAACTCATGCTAACAAGTTGAGTTACATTCAATATTGAATGTTCTCATGAACCTGGAAAGCAAGATCTTTAATGGGATATTATTCACCAAGTTTGTAGCGAATATCTTGTAATTAGGTGAATAAATGGACAATAAATCAAATTCGAAAGTTTTTTTTAATGGCAACATTTGCTTACAGAGCATCAACAAATTAATGTTTAATGACCACTTATGACAACAGGCAGTTTCACACATCCAATGTTTCGCTTCGTCTTCTTGTCACGAACAAGAAAGAGAATCTGCATTCTTCCCTGAAAGAAGGCAAGGTAATTTTGATTTCACAAGGACTAACAAAACACGAAATTTAACTGAAAAACTGAACAAATTTTATTTCATGGCAATTCATATCAGAGACGGGTGAACACTAAATTGAACTGAACTAAGATAAAATACAAAGTAGTCTTTTGGACATTGTCCTTCAGGTTTAAACGCTTGTTAGAGAACTACCAACTTAAATAGCATTTTTATTATTTTCGAGTATTTGAGACCAGAATTTCCATGACAATTTTATCACATCAAGTTAAAGAAATACCAAGATGCATAAAATTACGTCTTAAATTGAAAGCATTAAAGAAGGCATTTGTTTTTGCTTGAACAACTCAACTTTGCATCTCGTTTACCTTATAAATTAGTACCACAGGCCAAGTGTTATTTACTTTTGAACAGGAAAAGACGTTTTGTGAACCGAATTTAGTCTCCGAAATTATACGGGTATGATTAATATACTTCATTACTTTTAAAGGCTGTAACATTCCTCTGTCCCATTCATAAGCGGCATTTCCAGCCAGCTGTGTCATCTCCCGTTAAAACCTTAAAACCCTCCAGATTGCCAAGGATCATCGCATCTGGTAACTAGTGATGTCAGTTGAAGGACCACAAGTGGGGTTCTTTGTTTAAAAGAAACTTTCACCTTCAAGGGAAATAGTGCCAAAGCATCTGGATGCCAAATGTTTCCCCATTGCGAGGGGACTATCATTAACACGCGTTCCAAAACTGTCGGTTACGATTACGCATCACTGATGGTCATCTCAAGTCATACTGGAACCTCTGAAGAAGGTCATTTTGCTGAATGGCTATTGTAAGAGACTTAAGTGGAACAACGCAAAGCGAGAAGGCGGAGATTGGAAAGATAACATGCATGTTTTATAAGAGTTCTTGGATTGCGGACTGGTGAATGACGCTCCACCCTGGAGTATCCGTACCGACAACCAACCTTTTAGTATCTGGTGGCGTTATTTCTCCGAATTGATGGAGAACTTTTTTCACGATCAACCTTCAACTGTCGAGGAAATGTCGACTTCCAGATGGTGTAAATATCAAATATTTTAACCTAAATAAGAACAAGTTCTTAAATATATGGTTAAAAATAAACGAATTGTTTGAAATAATTTTATTTGATCGGCAAAGATCAAAACATTACCAGGAGAAGAAAAATCCCATTTGAAGACAAACAAAGACCTGTAAGGCGGCGAAATTCGAGTGCAAGGAATGTCTCATTGCACTGTACATTTCATACTGGAGCAACTTCAAACAACTAGCTTGATATTCTCTGAACGAATTTGGTAGTCTAAATTTCGCACAATAAGTCCTTACGATAAAAATCACCATTGATAGTTTAACATTTGTTAAGGCTAATTTTAAGAACCGGATCACGTTTCATGAATGCTAGTGTATATATAGGATCGAGCTACTAGTTAAAGAATGCAATACCTGGGAAAAACACGTGAAGCCCAAAATTCCGTGCAATCGTAACATTTTTAAAGCGAGATTCTGTTGAAAAGTCAACTTAATCTACCTGCATATATTTAAAACTGCATACAATTTTGCATCCGAATGATGGCATATGTTACCCGATAGATTCCGAATTAACCTCTAAAATGTCTTCAAATTTTAATGAATTCAAATGGTCTTGTAAGAAGAGAAGCTAAAAATTACTGTATACCCCTCGATTTTTCAAGTTATACTATACAAATGAAAATGTTTCATTCAGGACTACGTGTAGTCGGCATTAAATTGTTGTAGGAGATCCAATTTCGAAGCTATTGAATCTTCCAATTTAGCTTATTGAATTACCTTATCGGAACCAGACAAGTGCTAAAGGACGTGTAAAGTGAACGGATATTCAAAAACAAAAATATTCAGCTTGGAGAGTTATGCTCCGTTACAAGTTAAATTCCTTGCATTTTGCAATGGAATTTACATTTTAGAATTTGAGGTTGTGGGAACAGATCTTAACCTATTCAAACATATTTCCATCGAATTAAAGACAAAATATGGAAAGCTTAAGTTGTCATTCACACTTGTAAATTCCACCAGCATAAATACCTACGGATTATTAATGCTTCAAGCACAGATCCAGACAAATTTCACGAAGTCATGAAAATTCATTCGCTACACTGATTTAGCAACTAGTTTGCTTAACTCTTAGCGCCGGAAGAAAGTGTTATATACATTTGAAGAATTAGCCAAGATTTGCAAAAAGCTCAAACTAAGGAGATTGTTTCATAAAGATGGATTTTCGTCAAAGGGAGAAAAATATCGATACGCATTCAACATTTGTGGAAAAGTGAGCAACTGTAGCATATACAGCGATACACGACTGAACACGTTTTGCAAGTTGCAAATGACTTATCGATCGGGAGAAAAGGGTTAAGCAATGGGAGAAAATTTGTCAATTTGGGGTTAAATATTTGTTACCCATTTCGAATTTGACGGGTTTTATAAAATTATTCGGATGATATTAATCCTAGAGCTAGGAACAGTCTTCTACAAACAGGAGTTACAATCGAAAGTATGCACATTGCCCAAAATATATGCAGTGCGAAAGCTTGATGACTAAATTGCAGTTTATGCAAAGAAATCAAGATTCAGAAAGTAGTTGCTCCCCCCCCCCCTGTAACATTCTAAAGGAGCGAGAAGATTCATCAGCTCTTGAAATTCGCTTAAATTAAATACGGACCAATTGAAATGTGCAGCTTTTTTAAAATTTACAAAAAAGAATTCGTGAGATGTTCAATATGTGGGGCAAATAAAGAGTTTCTTCGTTTGTATCTTAAAATTGCAGCTCGCAGCCTCATTCAAGTTTAAATCGCAGTAGAGGATTTTGCCGCAACTCGCCGATTTATAAAAACAAGTCAATTACTTACTGATGGATAATATTTTAACACATCGAAGTGGAATGTAAATATGTACATTCTGCCTTCCATCACGGGACATCCAGGCGTTATGTTCTCTAAGCAAGGGTTGCTTCCAGAATTGGGAAGAGGAATCGTGTGCCCATTTAGGGTGGCAGTTGCTACAGTTTCCAACTGAGATGCACTAAAAGCTAGAAGGAAAACAAATTTTACAACAACAAATATAAAATATTTGAGATGAAAGTTAAAAATTATGAAAATTCTACGGTTGCTTTTATTCATTTATGATTGAAACTCGGTCCCAGATTCATCTTCACAACGCAACCATAAAATGGACATCTTTTGCTGGAAAAAAAAAAAAAAAATTAGGCTGCTCGTTGGGCGATCGGTAACAGTATTATTCCTGTCATTACAGCCATGTTCAGTGGTGGCGGGGTGGTCGGCTGTATGCAAGAAGGTACTAAAATTATTAAATGAACCAAGTTCATCTTCACGCTGATAAACTGAAGTTAACTCTTTAAAGTAAAGTCCCTCTTTGAGATGCATAGGACGATATATATTTTATGAACTACCATTGACTCGTGTAGCACGCCGAGACCATTTGAGTCTTACCCTATAAAAAAATTCCTCTATGATATTTCTATAATAAACGTATAGCCAAATTCCCTCAATTAAAAAAAAATTGAATATGCAATTTGAATGTTTATTACAAAAAATTTAAAGATCCTTTTGTTGTCATTATTAGCAATTTGTAACAAGATACATACTCGTATATGCTAGGAATGCTTTCTTAATTCATTCATTATTAGACAACGATTTTGAGCATTCGTTATAAATTACAGTCACTTGAAGTTTGTAGTTGCCTCCTTTTGAAAGTACTGAAGGGAAGGTTCCAAAATTTTAAGTCACGAGCCATCCTTCAAAGTTTCACGAAATGAGATCTAAGATGCTGCGCTTCAAGCACTTACATGTCGGATTACGTCAAAATCCAACTGAAATTCCATATTTCTCAGCCAAAATACACTAACCCCTTGAGTTTTGTTATTTTATACTGCAACATTTTTTTTATCAGTTTGTATTGCACCTAATAGTTCCCTTGAATGAAAAATTTTGCCTTAAAATCGATTTCAATAAATGCATTAAGATGCAACCTTGCAGATTGATGCAGTTAAATATTTGTAAGAAAAGCGATATGCAGTTTATCGTTGATAAAGATATTAGTCAATAGAATTTTTTTTTTTTTTTTTTTTTTATGAACCAATAATTGTTTTTATCATGCAAAAATGTTTTTGCATTAAAATTTTTTTATATTCAGTTTTTTTTTTAAGATAAACATAGATTTAATATAAACTGAATTTGATGGATTTTTTTGTTGTTAAGGTAAAAGTTATATGGAGAATAATAAGAATTTGTTCACTAACTTACATTTCGAAGATGGATCTTGTTCCCGAGTACACAAAAATTCATGCAGAAAGAGTAAATTCAGAATTTACTTATGTAACGAATTCTGAAGAAAGATTCTCTAACCCCTTACCCAAGATTTTATTACCCAATTAACTGACGTAACTTATTAGGGATATTTTATTATTCTAGTATTTAGTACTCTAGCCTACGAGATTTTAACGTCTAGGTGATTTTTTTTATACTTAAAGATAACTTGATACTTCCTCCTAATTGCGAATTAAAAATTCAGCAGTTCTATGCAAGAGAAACTCTCCATTGTATGGGAAAGAGTTAAGTAAAATTAGTCATGCTAATACTTTGTTGCTGAACTTTGAAAATATTTATGAATCGGGGAACTAAAGATTTAAACGCACTGAAAGCAATGGTGATCTACTTAATTTCCAAAGAAAAATAATGAAAGATAGCAAGGCTGATTTAGAGGTTATGCAGAATTATACGAAATTTCAAGAGAAGAGAAAAATTATTCTAGTAGTTTCGACAAACTGAAGTTATTTGAAGCATAAAACCTGGTAATCGCCGATAACAGACATCCCATGTAACACAAGCACAATGTTAATAGATATAACCAATCTGCGAAGAAGGCACATTTTAAAGTGATAAGATTAAATTGCATTATATTCAAAAAAGTCGTTCAGAATGATTAAGAAAAAACTCTACCCAAAGTTTATTTCTTCTTAACCACATTTTACAGAATGAATATGGAGATGGATATCTTCCATTTCGGAACCGTTTATAGAGAAAACCCAGTTTTTTTTTTTTTTTTTTTTTTTTTTTACACTTCATATATATGCTGAAGTTTCTAAATTTCAAATAAGAAATAAATTTTAATGCTTTCCCGACTCTACGATACAATACTTTAACGAAATAGGATAAGACAGATGCAATAATCTCAAACCAGTTATTCTATTACGAGACACGACTCGTAAAATATTAGTGTTGAAGGGAATTAAAAATATCTACTACCTTAAACGAATCTATAGTTGTTCAGGAAAGCATATGCATTTTATGTTTGCATGGAAGAATAGATTGAAGACCGACAATTTTAGGCGAAAAAAACATTGTTCACTAAACAAAAGTATACAATTTCCGCAGAACACGTGCCATTTAAACCCTTAAAGATTAAGAAAGTCGTGCTACATCACCTTACATGAAATATTCGCTACTACTTACGTGCAAGAACTGCAGCCTCTACCCTTACTTTAAATTCATGTGGAAGAATGCATGTCTTCCATCCTTCAATCTCCTTAGAGTTGCAAGGGGTGATCACAACGCTTAAAACCGTAGATTTTTCTAAAATTATAAGAGAAAATTAGGCAACCAAGACACAAATCAGAATTCTGTAATCATATAATAAAAGAATTTGCCAACCTTTACATGGAACAAATGGCACTTGTTCGGATACAGCATAATTAATCAATAGAATGAAGAAAATTGCTTTTAAGCACATAATATACTTTTATTTACAATAAAATGAGAATCATATAAGTTGAATACTACTAAAATTTCTTTTTATACATGATTTAATTTTTTATAATGCAAAAGCATCATTTCACTTCGTACCCGCTAAAAAATGTTAGAAATCAAGGTAATCATTTTCGAAAAGAATAATTCTATATGGCTGCTAAATACTAAATAGTGCTATTAAGTGATAATAAGTAATGCTGTTTAAGAATGATTCATAGATATAATGGCATTTCTTTTGGAATCCTGTGATAGAAATTCACGGTCTAGCTGCCATTCAAGATTATGTCTCAGATTTTAAATGGTGTGATAATCGACATACCATTTAAAATTAGATCTAAAGGTTTCACTTTAATTTAATGTCTAAAGATAAATTTATAAATTCAAACAATATTGTTTGGTCATAAATTATTTATAATCTTTGTATAAATAAGCCTCAATGCCATATAAAGAATATTGGCCAAATTGGAACGCTTCTAATCCGTCTAATTAAAATAATTTTTTAATGATTTCAGTTGATGTGAAGTTTTTACAAAGAAAGGAATTCTGAGACAAATTAAACATATATTCCTCAAGTTCTATTCTGTGAAAGAGTTCTGTCACAACTCTATCCCGAGAAAGGTTTCAATGCCCTTATGCAAAAAAA
>JAPMOQ010001607.1:0-10219 GCA_026543055.1 Argiope trifasciata
GAAGAAGGAAGCTATAACGAGAAAGTCATCCCTCCCGACTTTTTTTTCCAGCAACTTTTCTTCAGAGTTCCGGGAGTAAGAATCATTCCAATGGAAGACTGGAAAGCACGAGAAGTAAAGAAAAAGAAAAGGGCGTTCGAGCAAACATAAACAATGCTCCACGGAACACGGCAACCCGGTCTTCCGGGTAATAGCGTTCCACTTTTTATTCCTCTCTGAGGAAGAAAAAAAAAAAATATTTAAATTACTTTCATCTCGTATTTCCACTCTGTTCCGAATTGGAACTACCATCCTCGGACCCGCGCGCTCCCCAACCTGAGAATAAAAAGGGAGGGGAGGGGATGTCGTAGATGCTTGGCTTGGTTGTAAGGATTAAAAGATTCTTCTCCATTTTCGCCGATTACCTGATTAGTTTTCGAATGGAAGGGCAGGTGCTGTCAATAAAGGGCAAAGGTTGAAACTCGTGATCGGATTATTGACAGTTACAGATTATCGAATTCCTTTACATTGCTATAATCTGTAATCCTGAGAATTCGTTTCGTAAAATGCCTTTTTATTTTTAGCATGGGCTGCGGTGGCCTGGTGGTAAAGTCTTGGCTTTGGAATCGGAAGGTTTCAGTTTCGAGACTCGATTCCACCGAAAAACCGTCGTATAAGGGGGTCTCTTGCACGTTAAATCCGTCTGGCCTAACGCCCACCCGCTGGTGTGGTGTGGAGAGGGGGTTACTAACTCAGGTGTCGTTCTCGTCATTTGACCGTGGTTCAAAATGATGAGATTTGTCTTAAAATAGCCCTAGCGTTGCTTTACAACGGAACGTTAATGTAACTAAACTAAACCCTTTATTTTTCATCTGAAATGTAAATAATTGGTTATGTTATAATAATTAACTAACCGCCTTAGGCGACCAATCAGTCACCCATCATTTAACTATCTAAAATAATAAACTAAATAAAATCTAAGTACCATTCTCCGAGTCACAAACATTGTCCTCATCCGTCAATTTTTATTTCATATGAAATAAACAAAACTATTGACAAATGAATTTAATGATGCCCTTCTCTTATCACAATATATTTCTTTGAAAAATTTCATAAGCGTTACTTCATTGTACATTCTCTGCAGTAGAAAACCCTATACGGTTTATCAGTCACAACTACTGAATAAAATATCAAACGAAACGATTTCGCCAATTTTTATTCCGAATGAAAAATCATGACTTGAAGATTTTCTTTTTAAAGATTTAAAGTAAAAGAATTTTGTTTTTTATTTTAAAAAAATTTTTAATTAATTTTTTTTATTAGAAAACTGTAAGATCAAAATAATTAAATGCTTGTAAGGTTAAAATTCATTAACATTTTATGATAAAGGTCGTTAATTCAGTCTGGATTATCAGAGATTATCTGCAAAGACAGATAAATTGCACTTTGGTGCTTTCCTTAGATCTGAAGCTTTACAAAACTATATTGTGAGCATTCATTTATTTTAAATCTAGTTGGGAAGTAGTCTGGTTTTAAAAAAAATTAAAACCCATTTACACATTATTTTAAATTAACCTTTTAACAGGTGGAGCCAGAATTATCGCAATTTCATTATTTAAAATTTCGATGTTCGCTAACATAGTTCAATACAAAAATGACCATTAATTCTTAAATATTGAAATGTTCTAACGAGCACTTAGTTGAATCTAAACGATATTTTCAGAACTGAAAATCTAATAAGACAATCATTTAATTAGACTGTAAAGAAAATGACACAGGTATTAGATTAACGACATTTTAACCATATTGTCTGAGCTTCACTCGTGCATCGTATTTCTCATATACAGACAGTTGGGCGCCGCTTGAAGCGATCGTTTTGGTTCCAAGCCAAAAGGGATTTACTACACTCGAATGATCAGTACATTCATAATTCTTTAAAAATGCATATAAAATGCTATAAGAGTAAAAAGGCAGCAGACAAAAAAATTACATAACATTAATTATATTATTTATTTATTTTAATTAGGTGCAGAAAATATATATAATATATATAATACAATATATATAATATATACAATATATATAATATTGAAAAATATTTATACATATTTAACCCTTTGCACTCGGAAAAGTAATTCGATTTATAATTATTCACGCAGACTTGTTTACTGCTCCGAAAAATAAATATATATAATTCTTTTAAGTTGAATTTGCCTCTTTAATTAATTTGCATCTTCTTACTACCCTGCTGGTATTTTTAATAATCAGAATTGAAAAATAAGTAAAACGTCAACAGGATACACCATCTTGAATAATGAGCGAGAGTCTCCATTTTAGTGCTTAGGGTTAATTTTTTGAATTTTCTTAAAAAATTACGATGACTTTTCAGTTATCAAGTATTTATTGAATAAGTTTTTGAAATAAATAAGGATCAACAAAAGGTGCAACACAACATTGAACTGATCTTCTTAAGAATTAAAGGGCTGCCGTAACCTTTTGGTCAAGTCTTAGCTTGTGAGACGTAGGGTTTCAAGTTCGGGACCAAAATCCGTCGAAGAACCGTCGTGTAAGGTGGTCTATTGTACAACAAATCCATCAGGCCAAACGTCCTCCCGCTGGTGCGGTGTGACATGGAGATGAGAGGGTTTGTTAACTCAGGTGTCATCCTCGTCATCTGATCTTGGTTAAAAATGACAAGATCCATCCCAAAATAGCTATGTTGCTTTAAAACGGATCATTAATATAACTAAATTAAACTAAACTAATCTTAAGAATTGAAAGGCTGTGCAAAGTTTTGTGAGCAGCTGGTGATTGCTCTTCTGACCTTTCATCATTGTCATCATGCTGTATATCGTGTTATCTCTTCGTTTCAACCGTGCCTGAAAAATTGTTCTTTCTGTGCATTTTTAAGATGTCCCGTAGCTGTCATAATCTTCGGAAGGATACAAAACAACAAATGTACTATATGTGGGGAAATAGGCTCAGTCCAGCACTACATAACAGAATGTGGGAATCACACACACACACACACACACAAAAATAGACTGATTCATTATGGGTAGTAATTTTAACTCAAAATTACAGTTTCCTGGACATTCAAAATGTTAAAAGAAAAGATGGAGACGGTTTCTAGTCTTTTACTAACAATTTGAAGATTCTTCGAATTTTTGTTGGCCCGTGTTTTTCTATGTAAACATTTAGATAGTCAATGAGCATATTAGCCAGTCACAGTAATCCCTGTTTATACGGCTTTATTCTTTGATATCGGGCGCCTGGCTGCAATTAAATAATAAAAAAAAAAAAGGCGTCATAATCTTCGAAAGGATCTGCTAGCTTTTTAATGAATAAAATTCATGCTCTTAATTGACGAATGAAATCTACATGCCGAAATCGCTTGAGCATCGAAATAGTTGTGATCGAAGTTGATTTTTAGAAGTGGCGGATTTTTTTATATACTTAGATTCGTTATTTTGATCAGTACAACCGGTTGTTCGTTACAACTTTGGTCACCACTTTTGTAATACGCTGAAATTCTGTCTGTCAAAAACATAAAATTCAATCATTGATCTATTTCCACGAAGGCCACAAACATAGGCATTAATTCACTAGATAATATTTCTCGGGTCCCTAAAAGTCTATGTATATGTAATGATCAAATACATATTTTTGTCTTAAAGGTTACGATAATATTTTCTGTGTTTTTTACATTAAAAATTCACAATACGACATATATAGAACATAATTTTTTTAATCAGAAGGCAGTTTCGAAGACAGTGAAGAGACTTCCAATTTTTAAGTTCGTTTTTATTATCTCCCAGGTGGCAGGTACGATTTATTTATAGCAGGAGGCTCGAACAAGGCACGTCCGCTCACAGCAACAGATTAAACAATACGTGGAGAAGTGAGAAATAAATTATCTCCTTTTTTTTATAACATGAGATATTGAAAGAGGAAAAAAATTTCTCAGTGCTAATACAATGAGATTTCAATTAGGATTTCCTCTGCACCCGCTGGCCAGGCAAGGGAAAAATAGGCATCTTTTAAAAAGAATTTTTTAACTCAATGGTATTTTGTCCCTTCACAAGCAATGTGGGAATATGAGGCTTATAGCCGATTCAGCAATTTTACAAAGCTTCTGTTGAATTAATTAGATAGAAAAAGTGGAATGAAATCAGGAAATAAGAGAATACTGTAGAATGGAGTTAATATGAGCAAAATTGAGCTGAAGAAATTAAGAAATTAATTAAGTATAAATTATATAAAGTTAAACCCTGTAATCGAAATGTCCTACCGGTATCTTTATCAGTGGGCGAAAGATAACTGCGAATCTAGGTAAAGTTTTTCCCTCTCTAACTTTTTAACTCTCTTCTTAATGCAGTTATTTCTTGTATTCATGAGCTTTGCTTTTCTCGCCACCTCTCAGAAACCTTGAATCGAGACGTTTTTACATCCGTGCCTTTTCAAATAAGAGGTGTTCCCTCTTTTGTTTACCGAAGAGGAGTTGTTGAACCATCCTTTCGTTCCTGGGAACGAAACAGCTGAGGCGAGAAGGCGGGAAAACGAAATGGAAGCACGTTTTCTGTAGAAATTTAAAAAACATTTCTTTTTCGATCGTATCTATCTGACTTCATTCGCACATTCGAGAATGTCATTCAACGCTTTGCACTCTGAAAAGTAGTTAGATGAATAACGATGCACTTAAAACTTTCACAACCGCTGACACCAATGTGGTGTCATGGACAGGCCAGTCATTGTATGTCGATGACACTCATGTGGTGTCATTGGTAGGCCAGTCGTTATTTGTCGATTATATTAATATTATCTTCCAAAATATTGTTGGCCACTGCCGACGTTCTACTGCGTAAACATGCGGTTGTGAAAGTGTTAATATAAGAACTTTTTTATTGTTCCATAATAATTTTATATATAATTGTTTTAAGTTGAATCTCACCGAAAAATTAATTTACGTCTTTTTACCATTCTGTAGGCATTTTTAAGAATCAAAATTGAAAACTGAATAAAGCTTCAAAATGATGCATCGTCTTGAAATGGTGCCCAAGATGAATAATCAGACTGCTAAGATTTAAAACTTATTCCCGAGTATTTTCGTTCACGTTTTCACTGTTAAGTTGAATAACATAACACACTTTTGAACTTTCCTTAGTTTATTTAGTCTTACGCCTTTGAAATTAAATATTCTTTATAAGCAATCTGAAGCTACAAAGATTTATTCAAAGTTTTTATTAAATATTTTACAATTAATTTACAGTTTTTATTTATTCTTTCATTTCCTATGTTTTTTTAACAGATTCATTATACCTACTTTCATCATTCTCGATCTTAAATGTTTCCTCTATAAATTATTTAGTCCATACTAATTTATCAAATGGTTTTATTGGAAATGAAGTATGATAATTTGGAGGATATAATACAAAAGATAAGGATTTTTATAGTGTGTATCTTGGCTGACTGATAAAGTTTTTATATATTCATGTCAATAGTAATTTCAGTAAATTTAAATATTTTTTAATCCTTGCAATAAGCCTTTTAAGCAATACGTCAATAAAATTTAAATTAGAATCCCACAAATTTGATAGTATTGCTAATGATAATAAGTATCAATATTTCATAAAGTAAGCTAAATTTTAAGAGTTATTAGAAGAAAAAAAAATTCCGTTTCTTAAAATTCTAATATAAGAACAACACTAACAAGAAATTATCAATTATATACAATTTCAAGCGGCAAAAAGTATTCTTCAAATCCAAATATAAATTGGCGAGGTGTATTCGGCGTATAATGTGCGATCATTCTGAATGCCAGACTTTTATCCATCTGTGCAAAATTAATACTTTATTGTAACAATATCTAATTGATATGGAACTAATAGATGTAATTTGTATTTATTAGTTGCTTTTTAGAGCATTACAATTTGAATTTTTTTGAAAGAATACCCATTTACATTCTCAATGGTAATACTTATTACTGCTGTAAAGGAGAAACTCAAATATTGTATAGTTCTATTTTAAGATAGTGTATGAATTCTATTCGAGTAACTTCTTTTTTTTCAACTCCTACTATTAGTTCATACTCTCCTATATATATATATATATATATAATTTCATACACTCCAGTTCAAATACTTTTTTTAAACTTGTAGTTGATGACACTCGATGTTAATACAGTTTTTTTTCCAAATATTAATTCACTCATTAAATTTAACTCGTTTTTAATACTTTAAATAGAGTTTTGTGATGAAAATTGAAATCAACAGGCAGTAGCTCCATCGGTAAAACGCGAGGGTTTCAGTATTTTTCACGTGAAGATGAAAAATGTGAGTTCAATTCTTGCGAAAGTCAATCAATTCTTGATCTTTAAATTTTTTGATAATTATTTAATAAAAAGTAACTAAAATGAATTTTTTCTCTGTTGACCTAACTAAGAATTGAATTAAAAAAATTATTATTTCTAAAGAAATACGGATTAAATATTAAATGATGGTTTGAACCATTTATTTATTCTGCATTTGTTTCTATAAACTTTTCTCTTCCTTTCTATGCATTTCATTATTTCAGTCGTTCCAACTTTTTAAAACTCCGTGACATCTACACCATTTGAAGTAACATTTCTTCACAACAAGAATCGATTTGTGGTTTTAAATATCTAATCGCTTATGCTTTAAGCTTTAAAATATGAATGCCGCTTTTCCATATGGTGTGCGTGTTCTTCAGGTCTGAATTTCAGTTCTCGAATTTCTTTGAAAGAAAACATTTTCATTTTAGAAAGAGAAAATCTGGATTCTCATGAAGTATTCATTGTTTTTCGTGAATCTTCGATATTCCTCATAACATTTCGCTCTGCCATTTTTGTTCTATGCATTTTATAGCTGCTTATATGCGAGAATCCGCTTAAACTGTAAAGTTTGGTTTTTCTTATTTTAGAATTGAACCGTGATATTTTAAAAATACATTCGTGTCTCTATTTTAAAATTTGCTGCATACTGTTAAACTATAAATACAAAAATAAATCAAATTTGTTACAATATGACATTTAAAGCCAAGATTTTTTTCCATTTATTTAAATTTTTATCAATGTTTTTAATTGTTTTTCTTTAAAGTAACTAAAAATGGAGTCTTTCTCGTATAATAAAAGACCAGTGGGGGACCGAGCTCCGCTCGGAGAAAACAGGTATCGAAGCTAACTCGAAGATCTAAATTTTCAATTGTGATTTATCAAAGCAATACATGCCATAAGAAAATTTGTGAAACCATTGGTGAAAAGATAACCGGTTAAAGTGCACCATTGTAAACTATTCTAAACAAAATTAGAGTTTGGAAAGGGAACTATTCTATACAAATGTGTGTTGAAGTTCAATATTTTTGACAAATTTATTTAGAAAAACCAAACATATATACATACATAAGAAACGTATTATAAACCTATAACAGCATAAACATAAAACTTTATTAGTTCGCCATATTGGCTATAAATGGCAGCACGTTACCGCTTGAAAATTTAAGTAGCCATTATGGCGAACTAATAAAGTTTGAAAATATCCTATCTGTAACTCCGAACTGCTCGATCGTAGCGCTTCAAAACCGGCGCCAATCGATTCCTCGTGGCCAAAAACCCCAGACCCCCAAGTTTACCGGAGTTTATTAATTCTGGGGCGATTTTCGACTTGGCAACCATTCCTCGTATTATAGTATAAGATTGATAATAAATTTTATCTTAGTTATTTCGTTAGGCCTAGTACTTTTTACCTTTCAAACTTATCTAAACTGTCAAGATGTCTCGTCATTTTATTTCATTTTTTTAATTTCTTTAAAATGAATGGAGAATACTTATTATAGTTTTCATAATTTTATTTTTTGATGCAGATAATGTCTTCTAATTTTATTCTCCTGTCGATATAAATTTAATAAATAACATTAGTTACACTGTTTATTATATATATATTTAGATGTTTATATATACCAGTGTAGGATTCTGGTATCTAATTTTGGAAGCCTATCACGACACGAGCCAAAAATTTTATCTTTTGTTTTCTGTGACGATGAATTTATGAAAAAAGAATAGATAAAATTACTCGTGATAAGGAAGTTCTACCATCTTTTATTTAGACGGAAAAATTTGTGACAAAAGAATTTTTGAATCGTACTCTGTAGTTTAAAATGCCATAATTTATCTTTTAGTACGCCATTGTTTTCTTGTTTCGAACTAACCAAAGTAATTAACCCTTTGCACTTGAACGTCTCCTTTCAAGCACAATTCAAAACGATGCAATCATTGCTACGTTATATTTATTTCCTTTTTAATTTTGATTATTAAAAATACCTACTATACAGAAGTAAAAAAGAATTTAGATTAAATTTTTGAGGAAATTGACAAAAAAATTTTTTTTTATTTATTTTTCGGGGCAATAAATATGCCCATGTATTAGGCAAATAATTAAGCATCGAATTGTTTTTCCGAATGCAAAGGGATAAAATTCGCTTTCCAGGCCGCACTGGTATTTATTGCAATTTTTCTTAGGTCTAATGCGTTTATATTTTTTAGATATAATTGGTAGTGGTTATCTTTGTTTACCTAAGACAGAGGTGTCCAAACTACGGCCCGCGGGCCAAACCCGGCCCGCCAAGTGATTTTATCCGGCCCGTGAAGGGAAAAAACTGAAGAACAATTTCCAATTGCATTTGCAGTAAAGATCATTGCCGATTTAAAAGAAAAATTTCAAAAGCGATTTTCTGATTTGGACATGAATTCAAAAGAAATTCGGCTGCTCCAAAATCCATTTGATTGCAACGTTGCTGAAATTTCAAGCCAGCTTCAAATAGAAATTATTGATCTTCAAGCAAACGAACAAATCAAGGACAAATACAAGGAAGGAAACTTAATAGATTTTTATAAATATTTGGATCAAAAGAGTTGCCAAATTTGAAGAAATTTGCTCGTAAATTCATTTCAATGTTTGGGACTACTTAACGTGTGCGAACAAATTTTTTCTCGAATGAAGTATCTCAAATCAAAATATAGAGCAAATTTATCTGATGATCATTTGCAGTCATTGCTTATGATTGGTATAACAAATTTTGATCCCAACTATAAAGACATTCTTCAACAACAACAACAAAAAAACAGTTTCTTCATTCCTATTAGAAGTTGCATGAAAATATTTCAATTTATATAAAATAATTATATAATTATACTTTGTTTGATTAGATTTTGTATTTTCAAGTTACAATAAAATAGTATTAATTAATAGTATTTAATGCTACTTTACTCATAATGATATTTTTCAATTTGTATATACATGTGGCCCGTATAACATGGATCTAATTTCGATCCGGCCCGGGCCGCGAAAAGTTTGGACACCTCTGACCTAAGATCCAAAATAATTCATGCTTTGCGAATAGGATTCTTTTTAAAAGTGAAAACAATCTCGGTGGCAAATATGTTATAATCAAGTGGTATATGTACCCAAAATCAAGCGATATATTTAAAAAATGAGTGGGATCATAGGCGAAATGTTTAAACCTTAGTCCTCCGTAAAGTAATTCGATGGCATAAATATTTCCGGAATAAGTATTTGTTTATTGTTCCGAAAAATTAATATATATGATTTTTTTTTAAGTTGAATCTTCCCGGGAAATTAATGTACATTTTTTGCTAATCTATAAGTATTTTTACTAGTGAAAATTTAAGAAAATAATTTAATAAAACGACAAAAAAGATGCACTGCCTTGAATGGCGCCTGAGAGGAGACATTGGAATGTTAAGGGTTAAATGTTATGCTTAGTAATGAAAAAATGACACCAAAAATAGAGAATAATAGTCGAAATGTCGCTCTTCCTTGTAGTGACTGTAACAAAATATCGGGGTCGTGGTGGCCTGGTGGCAAGGTCAAGATTTGAGCAGATTTGAGACCCGATTCCACCAAGGAACCGTCGTGTAAGCACGTTAAATTTATCAGGGTCAAATGTCCTCCCGCTGCTGTTGTGTGAAAGTTTGGTGAAGGGTTGCCAATTCAGGTGTTGTCCTCATCAGCAGAATTGCAAGGTCTTTCCTTAGGTAGCCCTAGTGTTATTTTTAACCGGACGTTAATTTAACTAAACCAGCGGGTGACCGAGCTCCGCTCGGAGAAAACAGGTATCGAAGCTAACTCGAAGATTTAAATTTTCAATTGTGATTTACCAAACAATACATGCCATAAGAAAATTTGTGAAACCATTGGTGAAAAGA
>JAPMOQ010001621.1:4367-18520 GCA_026543055.1 Argiope trifasciata
TCAATGTACCTTAGTTTTCAGAGTGTACAGCAAATATTTCATATCAATAAAGGGATTATAAGTAGAAAGGTACAAATGGATGCAATAATTCTTAAAACTGATTTACTGGTGAAAAGATTTATAACTTCAAATGAGATTTGAAAATACAATCGAAGTGTCTTTCCGAAGTTATTTCGTTAAACATTCTTTAAATTCTCGTATCCTTTTATCTGTAAATTGAATTTCTTCACATAAATTCCAGTTTCACATTCTATAGATTAAAATCTCCGATTTCTTTGGAAAAAGTATTTTTTTTGTAGATTTAATGAACAGGACTGGAATTGACACAATACTTATTCTTACGAAAGAATTTGCTTATGAAGTAAATGTGAAGGTCATGTGGTATATATTACGGATTCTATTTCGCATAAATCAATTCTTTGTCAGAAATTTTATAAACCGACTCTTTCACGAGTATATACAGTAAAAACAAATGGCATAAGTAAAAATAGTTTCAAGAATAGTGTAATTCGAAACAGAATATTCCATTAATACTATACATGTAACTTCCTTATAGTTAGCAAGCTGTTTAACTAGTATTTAATACCTACATTCAAATATTCCAATTTGTAAAAATTAATCTTGAAAATTCTTTATCTTTCTTAATTTGAGGAGTACAAGAAATCTTTGTAATCAATTTTTTTGTTCCTGTATTATTCTACAATTCCTGTTTATTTTGTTTCTATATTAGAGAATACAAAAATCTACCGTCAAATTAATCATTTAAGTGTTGGTACGATTAATTTTAAAAAATATTCTGGTTTTTTTCAAAAAATATAACTAAAAATCTCAAACGAAGAGAAAATGTCAGTCAAGCAATGAATGATTGCACTTTGGATTTCCCACCAACCATAAAAATGAGATTTCAACCATTGTTAGTTTTTCCCAACTGTTTGAAACTGTGAAGATAAAAAAGGACAGTTATTAAGTACCTCGATGAGAGTGTTAGTTTATGCTTAGTTCAGTGGTGGCGGGGTGGTCGGCTGCTTTCAAGAAGGATAACAAAAAAGAGAAAAGGGGGTAAAAGTGAATTAAATCCTTCTACATATTCATTTGTAAACAAATTTTGGTGTGCAGTTGTAATAAATTTGCTATTATCGTCAGGAAACAGAAAATGAATATTGGACTCTGTGTAATATCAGTTTACTGTTGAATCTACACATGTTAATTGAAGAATACATCAGATGAAAGGTTGTTTCAGATGGAATATATTTTCAGTATAGCAATAGCAATTTTAATAGAATAGCAATTTTTTACTGTTGATTTTATGAGTTTTAGTAGTAACATGTATCAAAATTTCAAATACTTTAAATCCTACCGTGAAAGTTTCAAATGGTTATAGATATAAATTGAAATTTAGATTTGATGGCAAGAAGTTTAAAAGGAAAAAATATTGTTAAACCAGGTAACTCACTAATTTCATAGAATTTTTGTCTTTACAGTATTACAGAAGTAACAGGAATTAGCTTAATAAACTAATAGGAAATCTACATTGTGAAACAGTAACAGCAGAGTACTTACAATATCATCCAGTCTGTGCTGGTAACTCGGTCTCTTTGAGTTTTTATAATATTTGACTGGACCATTAATCACGGGCCTCTGAAAAAAAAATTCATTATCAGATTGGGAACAAACATAGGCATATAAAGTTCAGAGTGAAGAATGTAACTAAATCATGCGGCATGAGAAACATACGAAACACAACCAAGTTCTCTGAATATGTATCCTGATTTTACACTACGGCATCATGAATGCTTGCATTTGAATAATATAGTTGACTCTTATTCGACCAGAGAGATCCGCTTAGATTCAAATTCAGGATTTTCTGAAGCGAAATGGCGAGTTATATTCATTCTTGTTCTGCTCATTTCTGAGAAAAAGCAATAACACCAGCTGCGTTCACATTCTGACATGAAGCAATAAGCATGGTTCCGAAAATCGAGAATTATTGAATATAGATCTTTCGATTGTGTAAGTTCAATATTCAGTACGCGTTTACACATTTAATCAAAAGGCGATGTAATTCTCATTAATCTGAGTTATTGTATTCAAATCTGTGCAAATTATCTTTCAAGCTCAACATTTCAAATTCAATATTATTTATGATAATTTGAAGATGCCTTTCAAATAAACGGAAAATACTGAAATACAACATACTGAATTTCATTCATTTACGCCATTTGAGTTGCCGTGTTTACAGAAAAGCTGACAGAGTTTAACCCTAACTAGGAAAGTGGTATTTTAACTGGGGAGGTCTACGAGATTGCATTTCATTTAGACTCAAATTAAATTTTCTAATTAATGTATTAGCAAGAAAGTCGATCAATATATTTAGCAGATATATGTCCTGATGTTTATACATATGTTTTAGAAATTTTTAAAAATACATAATCATTGAAAAAGTCAATGAGACGGAACATACATTTTCTTCAAATTATATTACAATAAAACATGTTCAAAAAAATATTAATTTATATTTATTTTTCCAATATCTAAAGGTATATAAAAAGCAATATAATGTAAAATTCAATCATATGAGAAATAAAAATTGACAAGGGGTAAAATTTGCCCTTTTTTATCGGGTCACGTGACTTCTACAGCATGGTTTTTTAATGCATTTTAAATTTACAGGTCAAGAACTAGTATAGAAATCAACCTATAAATACTTGACAAATTCTCTTAGTATATTAATATATTTTATAAACTTTTAAAAACACAATCACAGGAATAATTAATTTTGGTGTATGTTCAACTATAACCAATAGAAGGAGGACTTTCATCGAAAAACTCTTTTGTACTGTAATGATGATCACCAAAAGCACTTTATTTAAATGTGCCTTAAGCACTGCTTCATAACAGGCTTAGTAAATTGAATGATATTTCGGGGCCAAAGTTTTAGCGCCATCGGTCAAGCCTCGTTTATCTCTGGGACACTAACAGGGATACTGATCTTAGAGACCACGCTCAAAGAAATAACTAAATTATTTTAAACAGTATCAGCTGTAACCGGTAAAAAAAGTGAACGTGTATTGACTGTCGCAAAACAGGAAACTACAGGGTAGATCCATTCAAATGAGCCAAAAATAGATTAGGGGTGAGCGAAAGTCTATCACTAGCTGTCTCTCAACAGACCGCACATCCCCAGCTAAGGATACAAAAGGGCGATTTTCTCACTCCAAATTGTATAAAATGTTGAAATTCGTTAAAAATCTCGAAGTTGACTTTTTAGGGCTCTTCTTGCAAAAGAAAATTTGGAAATAAAGTGCACTGTTCCTTTTCCATTGTTAAAAGACAAAAGGAGTATGCCATGAAAAATGAATTTTGAAGGAAAGTTAATATTGGATGGAGTATTTTCCTTACTTAAAGACCTTCCCAGCAGATCGGAATATATTTATTAATGAACGAAATCGATGTAAAATGATGTTAAATTAACCATTGATGTTAAATGAACTGATGAGGTATAAGGAAGAATTGAATACATTATGAGCATGAAAAAATATCAAAAATGAATATAGTTAAGAATAAATCGATTTTATTATTTCAAATTGCATTAATGTCTAACTGGATATTTGTCGTCAGAAGTATATCTAAGGTGTTTCAACTTACCAACAGAAAAGTTTTTGAAATTAAAAAAGGTTCAAAATAGGGTAGAATTGCTGTTCTAATGAAGTAGTTCCTCTCATTAATTTTCAAAAACATTTTATTTCTTTATAGAATTTACTAGATACGCTATCTTTTCTAAAGAGTCTTTTGAATATAAATGCGAATTCACTATTATTTATGTGGACTGAATTATAAGAAATTGAAAGTACTATTTATAGAATTAAATAGTTAATTAGATGACATTTAATGAATTAAAAGTATCACAATATTTTGAAAGAAATAAAAAATGGAATCGATTATAACTGCACTGAAATATATAAATAAATCATATATATTTCACACAAAATTTAATCAACCTTAAAGAAATATTTGTAATTTTTATAGAAGGAAGTGCAGTAAAACAAAAAAGTATATTTTAAAATTTTAAACTTATTTTAAGCAACAAATTACTTTCCTACATTATTTTAAACACTTTTGGGAAAACTTCTTGATTAATATTTATGTAACGTTTCATCTTTCATAGGAAACCCTTAAATAATTGTAATGCAATGAGATTTCTTACACACATTTGTTTTTTTCCGTTTTGTAAACTATTCATAATGATTATAAAAATGCAATCCTTCATAAACCAAAGCAACCATATCGAATAGTTAAAAAGGGAACATTTGGAATAGATACATACACAATGCATAGTGCTTGGTAAAAATTTGAAAATGTGAATTGTGAGATGTTTTGTTAAACTATTGAAGAGTCGCATTATTGATGTGACACTACTTGAAATATCTTATGCAATATTTCTGTATTGTAATCATTGCACACATTGATAGGCTAAATGATTATGCAAAAGAAGTATCGGAGCATTTTGTAAATTTGAACACCGTACGAATAAAACACTTTATAAATAAAAAATGCGTCTTGATAATCCAAATTTTCGCGTTGAATCAAAAAAGATTTAAAGTGAGTTTGATTTCGCTATATGATACAAGCCTGCCCATAAAGTAACTAGCAAACACCAATAGTCATACACATGCAAATAGTGAATTAAAAAAATGCAAATTGATAAAATTAGTATACGAAGGAATTCAGTTGTCACACCATAATCAGGACCTGACCTAGGCAGAGGCATAATGGGGAAATAGCTACGGGGCACTGCAACAGAGCCTCCCCTTCAAGTCTAAAAAGGCCATAAACAAATTCTATCCTTCTATACACGTTACATCATTAAGTATTGTAACAGAACCCCATCCCCAAAAGAAAGTTTTGCCCAGGACTCCAATCATGCCAAATCAGGTTCTGACCATAACTTAAAAAGGGGCTTAACTGACGTATGCTTCAGTTCACAGAGTATCCGGAAAATACGAGATAGCCAAAGCGGAAAGTATGAAAAGAACGCATTTTCAAGATGAGATGGGTTCTGTCGGTATGCTGCTAGTTGACAATGGGTTGTTTCCAAAGCAGAACGCCATTCATATTCTGTAGAACAAATATCAAAGGATCAAAAGTAGTTTGTGTCAAATTTAGAACCATGTCAATACGCCAGTAGAAAACATGAGTCTGAACGCCAATCACTACAACGTGACGGCCGTCCCATGTTGCAGAGTGTCATATACGACAGGACGTATTAGCGCGACAACTGGCTTTGCAGCACTCATTTACTGCAGGAAGGCCCATATCCTATCAGACTATCTAGCAGTTTGCATGAATGCGGAGAGCTCTAACGCTCACACCTCGTTTGTGCTCCTTGTCTCCATCGCATGACGGAGCACAGTTGTATTTCGCCCGTGAATATTGCTATTGGACGTTAGAGCAGAAGGATCACTCTCTGCGGATGAGTTCAGATTTAATGCCCAGAATTATTCCTAAAGACAAGAATTTGGCGAGAGACAAGGGCACAGTATCCGGTTCCAAACATTTTTGAAAAGAGCCATCAAAGAGGTGTAAGCTTACTTGTCTGAAGGAATAGCAATGAACACCTGAACCGACATCCATGTACCCGCTCATTGTTCCGCCACAGCCATCCAATTCTGAGACCATTTCCTACACACTCTTGCGTGTCCTTATTTTTACTGCTCGATATTTACGAACGGTATCACCCACAATGCTTGAATCTTACACGGCACTTTCGGAGAGACCTATAGGACAAAACCATAGTACAGACACAGCAAGGGTATCCGATTAATCAGGGAAAACTAAGTCCCGAATCACAAGACCCCAGGGAGAAGTTATTTTGAGACACGCAACTCCGTAGTCATCATGCCCTGTGAAGAGAGCGGGTGTTTTTTCTCCCTCCGAACGACGACCATTTCCTTTATAATCAAATAGTCCAATTCCAAACCAGCCAAAAACAGGACTCGAGCCACTTCTGAAAATTATAATCCTTTGGTCTTAACCCAATTCAATCCAGTAATGAGACACCATATTATTTCAAATACTTATTCCATATCTGTATCTTATCCAATTCCTTCCGTCCGTCAACAATCGATATTTCCGCTTCCACAACTTATTCAAATTCATAAACAAATCCATTACCAAGCCAAAGTCATTATCGTATGAAGCCATAACATCACAGTACCTTACCACAACCTGTCACTTCGGTTAATGGATAAAAAAATGAAGGAAGGTCCCAAGTTTTCTTGCCATTTGACAAAGAATCGACAAGTTTTTCCTATTAACCAGAGACGACCTTTTATTTGGACCAAGAGCACTTGTGTGTGGACATCAACAAGAAGTGATCGCCTTCACCAATTTCTCCGCACGAGCAGACATTGTCTTCCATAATACCGAACATATAACGATAGGATGGGAATCTGCCGTTCCCAGTAAGATGTTCAATTACATCTCCCCAAAAGCGGCAACTCGTGCTCACCGGGTGTACAAGTTGAGAAGTAGTTCTGCATTATCTGACAAGAGTAACCTTTCTTGCTTCGTCTGACCCGTCAGCACAACCAACCTAAGGTTTCATGCGACCTTTGATATTCAAAGTTGACAGTCCCCAATGCAGATGCTAATTTTGCCTTGTCATTATAGCACTCAGTTACAACAGGAAGCATCATTTCCTGCCAGACTATCTCACAGCTGTCATGTAGGCAGACTGCTCTCACACTCACCTCTCGATTGTGTCCCGTTCTCCCCACCGAATGTCAGAGCAGTATTGTATTGCGCCCATGAATATCGTTATTGAAAGTTAGAGCAGAGGGCCAAGTATCCTCTATGGATGAGTTCCAATTAAAAGTCCAGAATAATTCATGAAGGGAAGGAATATAGCAAGAGACAGAACACGCTTTTCATCTCCAAACATTTTCGAAAAGGATCAATTTACTTGTTAGAGAAGGAATAGCAAAGAACTCCTGAACCGACATCCATGTATCCACTCAGGATTCCTCCATTCATCCACGACAAATTCCTACACCCTCTTGTGCATCCTATTTTCACCTGCAGTTTAAGTGACGCTTTTATCCATTCGCATGCAATGTGAATTGGTGTGGAGTTAACTGAGGGTGAAGTCAGTTCACATATTTCGTAACCTTCTAGATATCTGGATCTGATTCCCATACAGCATGCGTGGAACATATAGTAAAGATGGATTAAAGGGCGCAATGTACCGCCATGTACCAATCACAAGATCCAACAAGCCTTATTACTGAAATGTGCATTGCAGCGAAAAGTAGTTAACAATAACATTGCCTGCATGCCTGGTCATGTCAAGCTAGCATATCAGCTAGAGGATATGATACCTATCATTATCGAGAAGCTCCCACTACACATTCTGCCTGCTAATTTTTGATGTCAAACCGAGTTTATCGTCATTTTTTTTTGTTTCTCCTTACATGATCAATATGCGATATATTAGTGTCACACCTAACCTGGGCGCAGCTTTCATGCATATACATTAAACAGTTTTTTTATTACGAATTTTGCATTTGCTGCTAATTTTTAGCAGGAGTGCATTTAAACTTCACTTTAACATCCTATAAGAATTAGAAATATGCAATGGTAGTGTGGCACAGTTAAGGAATTTCAGTTACTACATACAGATATTAGCAAGTTGTGTCCAGACCCGAACATTCATCTTCACCTAATCTAAAACTTTGTATTAAAATCCGCTTATGCAAATTCGTGACTTATGCTTTTGTAAAACTACAGTACAAATTAGAACTTAAAATTCAATACTCAGATAATCTCATCAGGCCAAACTGACTCAAAACTTTCCACCGTCATTCAAAAACCCCACTTCCATCTCCAAACTTCCAATGTTATCATTTGAAGAAGGGAGTGGAAACCGACCACTGACTAGAAATCTGAATTAACTGTTAGATGCATTTCAAATAATTGTTGCTTCTATTCTTTAACCTGGTCTGTCATTTGAAAAACCCATTGCGTGAAGGTTGGTACTTTTCAGGTAGAATAAACAATGAATTATCTCGTACGATTTTTCATTACTTCCCATATTTACGAAGGTATTAGTAAAAAAAGCGCTACTTGCATGCTACTTTAGAATATTACTGGAAGTGGAAAATTTGAATTTCTACAGTTTAGAACTTGGTACGGAATGTGTGCAAGAAATACAATTTACTCAGTATGGAAACGAAAGCAATACTATGCAATGGAAACAACTTGCGATATTTGGAAATCTGTTAGTTTTATTCAAAGGACGATTTGTATGTTATTCTTAAATTTCACTCATCGGAAAAGTTTCAACCAAATGTAGGAGAAACTACATAATTCAGTACATGCCATAGCCTAACGATCAAGTTAGGTTTTTGCCAAAAATGTAGGGATCCTTTACATATAATGGAAGACCATCTCTGAAAACTGAAGTCATTTTAAAGGATTTATATGAGACATAGGGTGTCATTTCACTATCTTCAGAAATGTAGATGATTATTTTATTTATGCAGGGATCTCTTTACCTCTCATTATATAGATGGATGTAATGTACTGTGAGTTTTTATATTCATTTCTATTTAATATCTTTGAATTGAGTAACAAAATAGGAATAAAGTATTTATATGTTCAAAGGCAACGAAAAGTAATTACTTATGTTTAAGAGTATGAAATTCCAAATAAACCTTTTACCTTACGTGCCTTTTTACATTTCATATGAATAAAAAATCCAGAAAAATGTATACATAACTATATTTGCGAATTAGGTTTTGTTTTATACTTTATTAAATATAACGTATGCATTAGAACTTTTAAGGCACGAGATCAATAAATTGAATATTTCATTCGGGTCATGAAAACAATCGCCAGAAATAATTATTTAGAAGCTACCAGAATGAGTAAAATGATACGAAACCTCCCCAAAACAAAAAAATTCTTAGTCTGCTGAATGCGCACTGTATAATTACCCCGATGATTCTCAAAACACTTCTGAATTCTGTGCGTCAGTCCATTGGGGTATTGCAGGGTAAACAGTTGAAAGAAGTAATTTAATCTAGTTTATAAAACACGAATTTCTACCTTGGAGTAAATTTTTCAAAACCTTAAGTAGAATTTTAATTAAAATTCTGCTGAGATTTAGAATGGAAAAGTAAAACATAGAAATTTTGGGCCAACTTAAAATTTCAAAAACTTTTCAGTGATTAATCTGATTACCGGGATAATATCTGTAATTTTATAAAAAATATTTTCGCCAATATGTTCCATTCCTAAGATTTTAAATCAAAATTCTTTATTTCCACAAATGAAAGTCATTTTAATGTTTCTGTTTTGAAATATAGAAATTTGCAAAAATATAAATAATCTGTATAATTTTACAGACAACGATTTAATGCTTTTCTTTTCCTTCTATACGATTTTATGCATTTGGTAATACTGATTTCAGTAGCAGATTTCTCTATCGATATTTCTTAAGTATGCCTAAATTGCTTAGATTCTGTAATTACGAAAACCAGATAAATATATTTTTAACAATGCATTTCATAAAGAACGATCAATTTAGTGAGATACACTTAGGAAATATAACTTTAAACATTACTAATCGTATTCAGAGGCTAAAAATATTTATGAAAAGCAGACGTCTTTTGATAAATTTTTAATCATTTAAAATATTTTACAGTTCAAAAAAACTACTTTTTTTCAACATGCCTGCTTATGAGAATACGGCCCTTTATATTTTATTAAAAAAAATGTAGCTTGTTCGGTGTAATTTCACCAAGCAATATAGGCGTTTTCTGCTTTAAATGTGATAAAATTTACATTTAGTTACAAATGTTACCAAGATAAATTAAGATTTCTTTTGATGAGTATAAATCTTTGAAAATATTTAATTCAAATTATAAATTTTCTTTTCAATTATATTTACATTTTAAACTTATTACCTTTCTTTCGTTTTACAGTTGATGTTTATATCTAATTAAGTTTCTTAAATTTAAGTGTGGTTATTTTTTCATCGATTGCTATGATGTGGATTTAAATTTGAAATAATGTATTTACTAAATTAATTTTTAATGACTGATTTCGCTTTCAATATATTTTATAAATTAACTGACGACTTCCGAAAAAAATCTTTTTCTTAACATTTTAGGGGCGTTAGTATATAGACGAAATTCAGATTTCTCCCAAGAAAAAATATACCTCGTTTGCATCCTTGCAAGACAATTAGCCTTGAAAAAGCTCAGATCGTTCCTCTTTTAGCTTAATTTTTTTATTCAATTTTATTCTACATTAAGCAATTTCTGGTGCTTTCTAGTTTGGTTTATATTTCAAACTAGTATTCCTTATGTGAAGTAGCGAAGTTATGTGAGTATGTGAAGAAGCTATTTCTCACATAAATGAGTGATTTAGATAGTTCATGATTTTCATTTGACCAGCGGGTGACCGAGCTCCGCTCGGAGAAAACAGGTATCGAAGCTAACTCGAAGATTTAAATTTTCAATTGTGATTTATCAAAACAATACATGCCATAAGAAAATTTGTGAAACCATTGGTGAAAAGATAACCGGTTAAAGTGCACCATTGTAAACTATTCTAAACAAAGTTAGAATTTGGAAAGGGAACTATTCTATACAAAGGTAAAGTTTGAAAAGTCATAGGAAATAAAATGCATAATGGTTGAAACCTATTAGGCAATAGACAAAGAAAATTTAAGTGCTGCCATCTATAGCCATTATGGCGAACTAATAAAGTTTGAAAATATCCTATTTGTAACTCCGAACTGCTCTACCGTAGCGCTTCAAAGCCGGCGCCAATCGATTCCTCGTGGCCAAAAACACCAGACCCCCAAGTTTACCGGAGTTTATTAATTCTGGGGCGATTTTGGACTTGGCAACCATTCCTCGTATTATAGTATAAGATAGAAGTGATTATGTAGTTCAGCAGATAAGTTAATTCCGTTTCAGCACAATATTTTAGCAACTCATTTTTTATCCAATCAAAAACTAGCATAAATGTCCTTAAAAAGTAGCTAGGCGAATTAAAATCGTTGCAGTTTAATTAGTCCCGCCCTTAGTTGAAAATTTTTAAATTCTGAAAATTCAGTTTTAAATCATTTTGGTTAAAATTTTTAATTCCCAGAAAGACGAATTCATTAACCTCTTGCTCTATAACTTTATACTATGCTATTTATACACACACTTCTGACAATTTATAATGCAACATATTAATCAGCGACAAGATATGTTAGTACATTTTTATTTACCAACATTTAGATCAAATGGCAGTGTATTTTTGTGCACTGTTAGCATCTTACAATTAGTTTTATGGTTATTATAAAATATTAACAGCTGTACAAATAGAAATATTTAAGTACTTTTATTCAGATATAATTTAAAAAATAGACTTACCCTTTCAAAATTGAATACTGGTTGTGGTAAAACAGCCTGTTGCACTGGCATGGGTGGTGCGGGGATGGCCTGTACTTGCTCCACTTGAATCGCCATTTCTATTTCTTCACCACCAGCATCTATTTCGGCTGCTGGAGCCACTTGCATCTCTCTTTCTATATCAGCTTCCTGAACCTGGGTGGATTCATCAGCCTGAAAAAGTATAGTGACACTCTGAATGTTAAAATACTATTCTACAGTAAGTGGCCAAAAAGAGAAACCAATAACATAATCGGAAGTCTTAAAGAGCATCGATTGTTATTAAAATACATATTGTTAAACTTTCACTTTATAATCTGATAAAGCTTAATTTAAAAAATAATTCTAAGAATCAATATCAATAGAGAAATATTAACAAGCAAATAATTTATTTGAATCTAGTTAAAAGGAACTCAAAAATCTTAATAGCACACTGGATGATTAAGAATATTTCAAGAAAAGTATAAGCAAATACTTTAAATTTCTTACCATATTTTCACCTTTTTCTTTAATCCTTCTATGAAGATCACGATTTTCTTCATTCAGGTCATTATTTCGCTGTTAAAGAAAAAGATTCTCATTTATTTCGTTAGTTTGATTAAAATATAAGTACCAAATTTATGCATTGTAAAATAATTCAAATAATTGGACAATGAACAATTTCGGCTTTTTATCTTTCAATTACTTTTAAAACAGCCATTTTTCAAAATAGTTCAAAAGTTTCATAATTCATTAATCTCGTCCGATAGTTTTGCATTATATGGAATCATGACAATTCAAGAAAATTCTATACTTAAAACAAACAGTTATGAAATTTATTTTGGAAACAAGTAAATTTTCAAATTTGGTTCAAACCAGCTTAATTCTACCAAATAAAATCCAAACACGTTAATATTACCTTTTTATGTCAAAGACAAATTCAAAACTAAAACTGAAATAAAAATTATTAAACCTCAATGTCTGAGGCATTTTTTTCAGAAAATGAAATTCTCAGGGGTTTGAATTCCAGTGAGGATCAATTGTACCCAAAATGCCATGAATATTCAGTAAAGTTTCAAAATGCGAGTTTGGGAATTTTTTTCGTCTTTGATTTGTACGAAAATGGCAACCCAAACTCCCAATAATGTAATTAATTGAATTTTTCAATAAAACGCCCTACACTCTTCTCTCCTAGAACTTATAATAATAAGTGCTACACATTTTAATCATGATGAATTATACGATATTCTGGGTCATGTGTACTGTCAGTATTTCATATTCGTCATATTAGATAGTTGAAAAAATGTTCAATTGGATTCTTCATTGCATTTCTTCTGATTTTTGTATCTGTTGGGAGTTCTCTACTTCAAGTCTTATTTGCGATTGAATTGCTTGGAAAGGATTAGCCCTTTTTTATTGAATGAAACTCTGAAAACTTTTAACCTTAAAGAATCTTTACGGAAGAGGCCAAGGCGTATTCCTCAGTTTGCAGGCAATAATTTGTTTGAGAATCTAATCTTTCTCACTACCGAATGAAATCTTTCATCTTGGTTTGTTTTAATTACTTTTATTTACAATGCTTTTTCGTGAGATTATTTTAAAACGCTATTTCACTGGTTATTGCCTGATTGACTGCAACTAATTTCATTTAAATTTTATAACCAAGTTATATGCTTATGTTTTCACGCCGTTATTGTCAATATGCATTTTAAATGCTTAAAGCCTAAAAATTACAAATTTAAAATGTATATAAATTCGGGAAGAAAAATTCTGGATTTTTAAAGTTGATCCAGCGTTTTGCTAAATTTTGCGGAATTATGTTAATTTGAAACGCAACAGAAAATTCGAATTTAGAAGCGATTCCGAATATTAGTTATAATTTTTTAATCACTAGTTTTTTCATCTTACATTTAAATCATTTGGTGTTTCGACTAAATTCAGTTGACTATCAAAAAGTAAGTTGATATCATTAGCTAGACAGTGTTTATAAGTTTGGAACCGATAGAAATTCATTCTCGTTGTACAATCAAATTATTGACACCTATATTGTTTGACTTAAGAACTTAGGAAACTGAAAGCCATTTTTTTCAAAAACTGCCTAAGTTAACCCCAATATGAGGTAACAGAAAAAAATTGGAATATTTCATGTACAGATGTGCACCATTACATGATGGTAAACAGAAAAATAATTGTTTTGTAAGGTATGAATATTCATTCCATTCTGTAGACTTCAACTACCATCTGGAATTTTTATAATTTAAACAAAAATTGGGCCTTAAAATTTTAATTGACATGCCTAGGAAAGAGAAAATATTTGACAGTATTGGGCGGTTTAATTTATTAACAATTATCTGTATTTC
The DNA here is from genome assembly GCA_026543055.1 of Argiope trifasciata. Classification (NCBI taxonomy): domain Eukaryota; kingdom Metazoa; phylum Arthropoda; class Arachnida; order Araneae; family Araneidae; genus Argiope; species Argiope trifasciata. Next base: position 18,154 of record JAPMOQ010001621.1, read on the forward strand.
GTGGGAAATAGTATAGATGTATGGAAGCTTAAGTGTCAAATGAAATAAATTTGAACGTTTTCAAATCAGTAACAAAAAAAGTTAGTTTGTTTTAAAAAGCAATTTCCTAAAGTAGGGAAAATTTAATTTGGGAGAAAAAATACACAAATTCCATTAGGGAAACATCCCTCACAATTGAATAGCACTTAAATATACGGTATCTATGATATTGCGCAATTAGTTACTTTAGTTTCTTTAAATATCTGTAAATAGTTAAATATCAATAAATTGTGAAATGATATGGAGCCAATTTAACAACTGCATTATTTACTGTAAGCCCATTCACACACCTAGATTATTTTAATAATAAGAATCTTGACAAATAGGC
>JAPMOQ010001630.1:0-21668 GCA_026543055.1 Argiope trifasciata
ACTTAGTATTACATTTTTACAAAATAAAATTAGTGGAAAAGACTCAAAGAAGCACATTTATTGGAATTAAAAAAATGGATTGATATAATTAATCAATTATCATGATTAATTAATTAAAATATTGGAATTACCTCATCGCACTAGCAAGAATTTTTAATAAATCGATCCTCTATACCTTCTTCCATATGTGTATCAAACTAGGTTCAAATATTTGCATTAATTCTTAAGGTATGATCAATTTCGTTTGCTTAAAATTTATCTTAAAACAGCTAATTTATCAACGACATATTAAGTAAATATTTATTTACTAAAAGGATAAAACGTATTCCAGTCATCTTCTTCCATGGAATCGAAAAAAAAAATCAATCAAACGTGGTTTATCTTTAGTATGAACTTAAGTTTCGTTAATCTTAAATAGCTGAACTTAAATTTAATTAAAACTTTACGGAATGTATAACATTTAGAACTTAATCAAAGCAAAGCGAAATATTTTTTGGACCTTTTTCTATGTCTGATTCTGGCACGTAGAAACACAAATAATATTTTAGGAAAGTAGAATTCCGCTCACCTATTAAGTAGATATTCAAAAGTTATGACTTGTACTTATAAGTTAGAACAACACGACATTAATTTACTTTTGAGATCCTTGTTATTTCTTTGATGTGATTAATACATGGACGCAAGTAAAGCAAATCAGTAACTAAATATTCAATTCAATACACTAAAATTAGACTTATTAGGAGATATTACCCTCCTGAAGGGGGGGGGCACCGCGAAAAGCGGATGGGATGCTTCTGAAATGGGTCTGGATCTCGCCTCCCTAGAGGGTACATAAATAGGTGGGAGTCTGATTCCTCCCATTGATGAATGGAGGTTCTTTCTTCTGGAAGGGTTGTATCATGGCTGGTGATGAGTCTTAGTACTCAACCTCAGTTCCTGTCAATGCTGCTGTAACGGCAGTCAGACCATTTAGTATTCTTTATCCATGGGCTTCGGGTGGTTCGGAGAGTCAATGACATGAAGTATCAGGAAATATTTTTAATGAAAAATTATACTAGACTCAGTGAAATTACAGAATAATGTTTCATCCACATTTCTCCCATTATTTTCTAATATTAAACGAAAATACAAATGCAGGAAGGATTTGGGAAATTTAGCACATCTTTCCTTTACCTTTACAGATTGTAGCCTTCCTTTGTCCCATTCATGATGTGGCATTTCCAATAAGTTGTGTCATCACCTGTTTAAACCCTCAATTGTTAAATTCGTCCAGATTGCTAGATGGGGTATTGTCTTATCGCCAAGTAGTCGTTTTATCTGGTCATGAGTGATCTAGCTGAAGGACTACAAGTTGGGTTCATTGTTTAAAAGCAACTTATCGCACCTTCAAGGGAAAGAAATGTCCACCCAACTGGATGGCAAGTGATCTCATTGTGAAGGGACTATCATTAACACGTGGTCAGTTACGAGGACGCGTCATTGATGGCATTTCCCAGCCGAATTGTAGCCACAAATGAGGGCAATTTGCTAAACAAATGACTCACGTGGAAGAATGGGAAATGAGAAGGTGGAGTTCAGACAGCGATAAAATGTGGCGTTTTTCTTTGAAGAAAGAAGAGACTTTTAGGAATGCAGACTGTTGCATTTTACGCTCCACCCTGGAGTAGCCATGCTCACTAATACCCTGTTAGAATCTTGTGATGTTACACCTCCAAATTGATGGAGAAGTCTTTTGACGAACTCTTTCCATGATAAATCTTCGACTGTTGTGTAAATATCATTAAATGCCAAATGGTGTAAATATCAAATATTTTAACCTAGATTAGAACAAATTGTTCTTGTGTATATACATATATATATGACTGTAAATAAAAGAATTCTACTCCTTTATTTAATCGGTTAGCATCAAGACATAAAAGAATGTCATTTTCAGTTTCATGTAAGTTTTTTTAATCTATATTTTATTCATCAATTGTTCAGCAATGGAAAAGTAAAACTTTAAAGTTTTTGGGAATTTAATTACCAATTAACACGTTAATTATTTAGTTTTTTGGCACGATAAACGTCATTTACTAATGGATTCGGAAACAATTTATTATGAGATTTCATAATAATAATAATAATAACAAAGAATTGAAAATGTACTTTAGAGTGGATTAAAAATATGTTATCAATACGCTAAAATTTTTAATTAGTTTAGAGGAAGGTAAGGTTCTTACAGATAAACATACATTTTTATTTATATCGATAATATTTTTCTTTAACTTATAAGTTGGATAGAGAAACTGTAGTAACTATTTAAAAAATGTGTTGAGATTTTGACCAGTTTTCTTTATTTTAGACCTAACCGAATTATTTAGAAAATGTCAATCTGTCTATCCTTTTTCTGTGACAAAAGTAGCTAAATAACGCTTTGAGTTAGAGGTATGAAAGTTGGTATATAATCTCTTTACAAAATTTGTAGATTTCTATCGAATTTTCAACAAAATCTGTTAGTCTGTCTGGCTGCCCCAAAATAAATTTATATGATAACTGTAAAATGAAGACAACTAAATGGATATATTTGTTAATTGTTTGTGTTTGCTATACTAAGTATTCGTTTCCCAAATTTAATATCTATATATCTATAATAATTATATATCTATATTTCCCAAATTTTATATCTCTATTATCTATGCTATAGATAACCTAACTCATAATAAGTTTGAACCAAATCCAATAAAAGGTTGACCATCAGTCAACCTGCACTTTCAGAAACATGTAAACGCGATAACATAATATATTAGAATATACAGCGGTTACTAGAATATATCAAATTTTGCATGACATTTTGAGATTACAAGTATAGTTTCAATTCTTCTAAAGCTACGTAGAAGACCTCTTCTTCTCGACGACCCTCCATTCCTTGAACCATTATCTTCATCGGACTCATTCGACTTCTGTTTTAGCAATTTTCCCCGAATAAAAGTCATCTGAGACCATATATTTTCTGATACTATTTCATCTTCTAAATGCCTACTATCACCTCACTGAATTTATCTTTCGAATTTGGTAATACCTTCTGCAAACATCGGTATCGATGTTGCAGCAGTGTTTTCTGGTGCCATTTAAATTTTTCTCAAATATCTTAAAAACCTCAATTTTTATACTACATACTTATATCAATTGAAAAAGTACAAAATTCCTTATATTTTTGTTTTAATTTTTTGTTAGGTTTTAATATTTTTCCAGATAAGGGTTATCAACTACTTTTTTCCTTTTCTTTAATTTATGATCTCTTGGATCATCAATTTATATAGATGAAATTGATATCAACAAGTTAATATCGTTCTTAAATGCTTTAATTGCTATATGTACAGATCCCGTGATTTCTATGGTTTGGTTCTTGTTGCAAAACTTCCCGCTGGAGTGGACACCTCAAAACTTTTAATCATTTCCCCTTCATTGCGTTTTATAATACTGGGGTTCTAACCACTGAAGCAGACTTTGAAACTTCTCGAAGAATGATTTTAATAACGGAAGAATGGTTTTAACTACAGAAGAAGCATTTTAACGACAGCAAACCATTGTGTACTGGTAAGTCGTAATTATTTTTTTTTCAAACACATTGATAATGATGATGCGTGTCCGTGTTTCCACGGAAAGGGGGTGCAGTAGCTTCTGAGAGTAAAGATCCCTGAGTGCCCAGAGGGCAGAAGTCTGGCTTCTAGCTCGAATGGTGACACACACATTCGCTTGCCCTTTTTACAGGGGTGCTCATTCATACATCTCACAGATAGAACACAGAACAACCATGCCCGAACCGGGACACCCAGATCTCGGGGAGGACACGCTATCCCTATGCTAGGATCCCGACTTCAAATACAGTCTAAACTACTTTTACAGTAATGCACCAATACCATTTTATTTAAGCATCGATTTTAGTATTTTGATTTACATAAAGTTAATAAAATTCAACAGATGTTAATGTCTTTTGATCTTCAAATTCATATTGTGACTGTGGAATAACAGTTTATCATGTTCTAATTGAATGCCTATGTTTTAATGCCCAAAGCTTGTTTTACTTCAAAACAACAGCAGTGACTTTGCCATTGCTGCTTGGTAGAGATCCATATAAGAACTTTTTTTGTCATTTTAAAATCTATAGTTTTTTTTCCTTAATTTGAATTCACTATTATGACTTCAAATTGATTTTTTTTTTGTAATTTGACATTGTTTCACCAATAATTATTTTTGTACAACTTTTATAGAAACAGTTTTTATTGGGCATTGAATTAGATATAAACTTGTTTGGGGCAGTATAACCCTTACATTGGTTCTTGTGCTATAAAACATCAAAGCAAACAACCAACCAATCAAATATTTTAAGCAATGCTCTTTTGTTAAAGGGATGTGTCAATAATCCCTGGATGAATACGAAATTCCCTCAAGTTTGCAAGGCAAACGCTGCTCATTTAACTAGTTGCAGTTAAGATGCTGTTCATCTTAACACAGTTACAGTAAAAAAGAAATTTTTGATTGAACTTAATTGATTTGCATATTATGCTTTGATTTAAATATGTAGAGAACAAAGCTGTAGATCTTGTAAAAAGTTTTTTTTCTTGATTTTTATGAGGATTTAGAAGACAATCAAATAAAACTAGCCAAAAGTATTATGAAAAGATATTCTTCTTCCCAGCACAAGTAAAATATAAACAATTTTGATTGAACTAAATTGATTTGTTTTCTTTAATTTAAATCAATAGCCAACAAAATTTGTATGTTTTGAAAAATATTTTTTTCCTTGATTTTTATAAGAATTTAGAAAACAATCAAATAAAACTCACCTGAAAAAACTATGAAAATATTGTAATCAAACCACTGTTCTTTCTAGAACAATTAAAATAAAAAAATTGATTGAACTGATTATTGATTGATGATTTTTGTTTATTTTAATTGTTGATTTTACTGCTGTTATTTAAATCAACAAAGAAGAAATTTAGAGAAAATTGCAAAAGATTTTTTCCTGGATTTTCATGAAAATTTAGATGACAATCAAATAAAACTCACCTAAAAAATCATGAAAATGTTACAATGAGGATACGGTTCTTCATCAAGACGCTATTCTTCTTGTTACAGTAAAAGAAATTTGATTGGATTTAATTTATTTGCTTTTTATCCTATAATTTAAATCAATAGCGAAATAAATTTGTACGAATTGAAAAATATTTTTGCAAAATTTTTATGAGAATTTAGATGACAACTCACCTAAAATAATATGAAAATACATATTATAATGCGGGCAAAATCCTTCATGAAAATACCATTCTTCCAGTTATTGAAAAAAAAAAAAAACATTTGATTGAACTTAATTAATTTGCTTTTTATGCTTTAATTTGAACCAATAGTAAACGAAATTTACGCAACTTGAAAAATTTGTTTTCGTAATTTTTATGAGGATTTAGGAGACAATCAAATAAAACTCGCCTAAAATGTTATGAAAATGTTACAATGGGGAAATTGTTCTACCTAAAGATACTATTCTACTGTAAAAATATTTGGTTGAACTTAATTGATTTGCTTTTTATGCATTAATTTATATGAATTAATAACAAAAATTGTTAAACGTTGAAAAAGATTTCCTTAGTTTACTTTTGAGAACATTTAAAAATTAATTTCAACAATCAAATGAAAATAACCTCGAAAAAATTATGCAAACTCGAAACAAGTAAGTGTTTCAAGATACATTAAAAGAACAACAATAAAAGACAATGCAGAAAAATATGGGAATCAATGCTTTCATTTTAACCAATTCCTTTATTAAAAAAAAGTTTTAATATAAATTACAAGGCGTGGCAAAAAGACACGAACAAAGTTATTTCATCATTCAATAGAAGCTAATAAAATTCTTTTTAATTTTTATCCATTTCTTTTTGTCTACTATTTCCATTATAACATATTTTATAATTTATCCTTTAGTATATATACTGACTTTTGGTCTTTTTATAATGTCCAGCAAAAGATATGCCATTTTAAAGTTGGAAAACGAACATTGTGAAGTCGTTCGTTTGCTTAATGTACCTCTGAAAGCAGTGTCTGATGCAATCTATCTTATTAAAGAGTTTGGCAATGATGGTCAAAGTCCAGAAGGTGAACTGGTGAAGTCTTTCAATAGCTGTATGGTTATGAAAAAGTGAGTTCAATAAAATTCGAAGGTTTCAATGTGAAAGATCACTAATGAACTGTAAATAAAGGATCGATCAGTGCAGTGAATTGTAAAATCAGTGCTTGGACTAAAGCGTTCCAAGGTCCAGAAAGTTCAGTTTCTCATTAAAGAAAATAAAACCGAAAACACCGAAAACTTTTGAAACTGATCTGTTCACTAATGAAATGCTATTTTCCGCCCAAGATCTCGTAACTTCTGGAACTATCGAATCTGGTCAGTAGCACTTCAACAATTGTTGAGCATCGCAAAAATCCAAAGTCGGTCATAGTCTGCAGCCATGGAATTTGCGAAAGTTGCAGCACATATCCGGTTTTTGTGGATGAGGGAAATAAAATAATTCAAAAAGTGTATCATTGGGACATTCTAGAAGCTACTACATTTCCATAGGAGAAAACGCACTTCGGCAATGCAAAGTGGGAGTTTCGACAAGATTCTGTATCAGCTCACAAAGCTAAGACAGAAGGGTGGTGAAAGAAACAATTTTGGACGTGATATCATCTGAAGAATTGGCACAATACTCGCCAATTCTCAATCCGTATTAAAGTGTATGGTCCATTTTAGAATCTAAGACATGGCTTTTGCGGGGTTGGTATGAATTATAAAAATAAAAAAATTAATTTGATTCAATTCCTGCTTATTTTCTTATATTAATTACATATATTATATTTTTTTATAATCGGGTGTTGCGTCAGCAATCTCAGAATTTGGAGATAGTTAGATAGTTAGTTAGGTGACTATGGCGACCAGATAGAAATTACTGAAAAAAAATTAAGTAATTAATTAATATTTGGAAAAAAAATCTGTATTAACATCAAGTGCCATCCACTATATATACACTTATGTCCCAAAATTAAGGTCACAAAAATGTTTTTCAAAATGATTCTAAATGATTACCAGTAAAATTTAAACAAATTACATTTTGTATATTGTGAAGGACCGGTAACAAGATATTAACCTTTGTTGTGGAAAAAAACGTTGTTAAGCATTAGTTTTTGAGAAACTAATAAAATTAGAGTATTTAGACATCTGGGATTTTTGCCGGCAATTTTGTGAATATTGCATTAAAAAAAATTAACCTTTTCCAGTGAGAATAAGTTCCCATTATCACTTCGACGATTTTTTGAGATAAAGAGCCGTTGACAGGCTTGAAGCTGGGCAATCTCAAGTGGAGGTGGCACAATGGTTACAAGTGGCACCGAAAGTGGCCATGGTTGTGCATTCAATCCCAAACAAGTGGTACGGCAACCAAAAAGGCCGGTCAAGGCCGTCATAGAGGAACGGCGTCTGCTCAGGATCACTATTTTAGCATTAAGAGCACGATGGCATAGGCTGACAACGGCCCCTCTACTTGCTTGTGACCTTATTGCTGCTTCTGGAATAAGAATTTTCAGATAAACAGGATAAAGACGTCTAGCAGAGATAGTCTTTTATGCCCGGCGACCAATTGAGTGCGCCCCTTTGATTGCATCTAACAGAAAAGTGTGGTTTTGGTGGTGCCGAACATATCAGTCTTGGGCATAGCAAGAATAGGGGCTTGTTCTTTTCAGTGATGAGTTTAGATTTACCACATAGAGTGACATTCTTTTAACCTTCATATGGAGAGAGCGAGGAACTCGCTATCATCCCTCTTATATAAAAGAAATCGACACATTTGGTAGCAGAGGAATCCTAGTCTGGAGCGGCATAATGTTGGACAGTCGTACACCACTGCACGTCTTCGATGCGGCTGCTGTCAATGTACATCGCTATAGGGATGAGATCCTTTAAGCCTATGTGAGGTTGTTCCGGGTTGCTTTAATCCCAGACTTCATGTTTATAGACGATAACACGCGTCCACACGGAGCCAAGATTGTTGAAGATTTTCTTGAAGAAGAGAATATTTGACGTGTTAACTGACTGTAAGCAAAGATGCCCCAACATACCACATCACCTAAAAAAGAGGCCGGAGAGTCCTTTTATCGCACTGCAAGTTAATGGAGTGCACAATTCCACACAAGAATGCATTAAAGGCGTTAAACCGTAGTCTGTAGGACATCTACGGCAACCAGGCGGTGAAGGGCTGCGTTGAAGTTTTACTCGCAGGCGATTTTAGACAGCCACTGCCGGCTGCTGGTCAGATCGTCAGTTTTCACAAATATACTTCAAAATTTCCATATAGGGGGTGTGTGAGCTAATAGTAGGAATTGGAGAAAAAAGACTTGCGACTGATTGCTGTATAATTCAATAAGCGTTTACGCCTCTGCATTATTACAAAAGTCGGTTATTTTGAAACCAATTAACTTTATTTATCTGTAAAAGTCTGCTCTTACTATTATTTGTAATATTTTGTTTATTCTTAATCAAGTTATTTTAAAATGTATTTGTCCAGTTTTTTGAAGTACTTTGTATTAATATATTCTCAAAAATAATGTCATCTGACCGTGGTTCAAAATTACGAGGTCCGTCCCAAAATAGCCTCGTGTTGCTTTAAAGGGGACGTTAATATAACTAAACTAAACTAAACTTCTCAAAAATAAATAGATATAATCAACCAATCAATTAATTAAACTAACTCGGATAATTACAGAATTATTAGGGCCAGACAAATGCAAAGTTTTAAGACAAACAATGATTGTGTAATTAAGCAAGACGTTGATACCTCTAGGAATTCTCATGAAGCAACTGAGGTACTTACAAAAATATTAATTGAAATTTGAAATATCAATCTGTATGTTAAGGAGTTAGTTTCATATAAGCTTCACTTCTCCTTAGATATAATTATGTAAGTAAATTGAGACTCTCGAAATAAATTGTTTCTGAATACCTTTTAAAACCTTACTTGATTAATTGATTTGTATCTTGCACTCATTTTCTACAAAAATGTTGATAATAATAGCACTGTTAAGATTCAAACCTAGTTAATCAAATAAAGATCCTTAAAAATATCCAATCGTTTTGTTTGTATTTGGGAAGAGATTTTAAGCATCAATTGCTGTCGATTCCTGATGTTAAATAACGCTCTTTAGTAAATTAAAACATTACATTATCTTCTCTGTCGGCACTGGAAGTAATTTTCTCTTGACATTTTAGAGTAATAAAGGAAGTTTTGCGAGTCAGGAAAAAATATTTTTAGAGTTATGTTATGTTATCAATGCTCGAATGCAATTTAGAGCAAACTGATGAAATGCGTTTTATAATCTTTACTCGAAATTTATTGATTTATATCAAATTATGAAATGAAACCCATTTAAAGCAAGTCTGCCTTTCCAAATATATGTAAACATGATCAGATAACAAATTTGGTGCATCTCAAAGCGTTTTTGAGTTGGTAGCGATTGAAGATTTCGAGGACCGAACTCACAATCTTTGGGTTGGTAGCCAGATAACATGACCATAAGACAAAAGCAATTACTCAGTCTTGAAGATGTTATCTGGTTTATAAAACTTCCACTATAATATTCCCCCTCCAGCGAGTCTTATGTGAGACGAACGATGTTTATCACTGTTTAGTGGTGATATATTGGCTGTTGATTCTAATGCGCCTTACCTATTTTTATTGGCTGATTATTTATCATTATTATTTTTTTATTTATTGACAGATTATTTATCATTATTATTTTTTATTTATTGACTGATTATTTATCATTATTATTATTTTTTATTTATTGGCATCTTTTATTATCACTTCCGGGTCACCAGTGTGGTTAATGCCGATCGCGAGGCCCAAACTAGCAATGGTTGGTGGCCAGATAACGTAACCACTAGACCAGTGACCACTAAGTCCTAAGGATGTTATCTGTCTTATAAAGTCCTTACAATAGTACATACCACTTTTACTGAGGCGGAATGTTTCATATTTACCCTATCAATGGTAACGAATGTTTTAAGAGCTAATAATAAAATAATGCTATCAATGCAGTTAACATTTTCATGTTATTGTCGGATATTTGAATATTTCCCTAGAAAATAGTAGCAAATGAGTTGACAATGATAAAATAATGTCTATAAAGCAATTACAATTCCATTTCTTTTGCATCAATAAGCACTTCTATCTTTAGAAATACTTGCTGATGCTGGACATTATTCTGCCCTTCAGAGGAAATCAGTCTCCTGTAGAATTCAGAAGTTCCGACATTCAAGTTGAAATAATTTTTAAATTAATGTCTAGATATCTCACAAAATAGGAAAGGTGTTGATAGGAAGATATAAAATGTTGTGTTAAATTAACTGGATAATTGCGCAGTTGTTTTTTAACACAGCGTTTCCTAAATAAATCTACATTTTTATAGAACGCTTAATACATTAAACGTCACATTAAAAGAAATTGCATTCATTTAAATGCAAAAGACCCTTCACATTTTAAAACAAAGATTTATTTCAAATATAAAATATAATCATGTTAGATATGGATTGTAATGTTCGTTCCGAATTTTTAGTCCAACTGTTTTCTTCAAAATACTACATATTGTATATTATTTTTTAAAATTTCGAAATTTTTTTGGGAAAAAAACATTTTTAATTATTTATATTTTACTTAAATTGTTACCTTTTGTATTTAATAGACTTTCTTTTTGTTGATTTATGATTGTCTATTATTTGTTGTTACTAAGAATTTTGAAAAATAATCTTTGCTACAATCATCCCCACAGGGAAGTGGGAACTTCAAAATTAGGAAGAGATGCTTCTGCCATGGTGGTTGGATCTCGTCACCCTGGAGGGTACAAGAAAAGGTGTAGGTCTGGCTCCTCCCATGGATGGCGGAACGCACTTCCTTCGGGAAAGGTTGAACCTGGACCTCCAAGGAGAGCTTTATGTTCTATTAAAAATTCTCCAATTAAAGATATCTCTTTAGATCTCTAAATAAAAAGAATTAAAGATCTAAATTCTCTAGTTCTCTAATTAATCTTTTATTGCTCTCTCGTTCTCGGAGGCCACGGATGTACCGAGGCCATTGATGGCCCTTAGTATTCAACCGCACTTTCCGTCAATCTTACTATTGCAGCGGTTCGGTCATTCAGCATTTATTATCTGCGTGCCTTCTTGTGGGTCAGACACTCAATGATATGGCTTTACTACGATCATTCTGTTTTTCATACAGCATTTTTAAAAGCAGGTTTTACAGAATGTCACATTTTTAAATGTGATATCTTTAGCTTCAAATTGGCCAAGTTCCATAGCACTTATAAGTGCATTTGGAGAGAAGGAGAGTTATTCGAAAAAAAATTCGCTAATAGATGGAGTAACAAATGGGAAAAAAAAAGTTTAAGAAATCTACCATCAGATGTTAAGCCATCAAATATGACAGGTTCTCATTCCAAAAAATATCGATTTCAATTAATCTCAGCATAAGGTTACACGCAAAAACTAAATACGGCCCCTCCCACCGTTGACCACGTGACGGGCTAGAAAGTTAAAATTACAAATCGAGGAGCATGGGAGGTATATTGGCATCGTGACGTCACGACGTGGGAAAACCGAAACCTGTTACCTTACTCCCCTAACGATTCTTACCACCAGTACTGCACAGAATTGGAGAGCGAAACGCAACACTTTGCCCCCGCTCCCGATTCGCGTGCTGTGTGTAACAAAAGAACGAGCTCCCAGAGAAATAGTTCCTGTCATATCTACACTGCTCCAGTATTTTCATTATTTTGTCTTAAACCGTTTTGACGTCTGGGCTCGACAGAAATAGAATTAGACTGGGTGAGTGGTCGTGTTTTGATTTCCCTTCCATTGTTAAGGTATTTATTTGTGGATCTTTTGTCATAATTTATCTTCCTTTCCATCTTTTGTCGCAATTATTTTTACTTTAGATACTTTATCGCAATTTACTTACATATAGGAGTAATTTACACTTCGTTTCATTGAACAGAGCGATTTGTTCTGAAAACATTTTCATTGCCGATAACAAAATTTATGTCGTTTTCTTCAATTAAATAAGAACTCTTTATGGGATTTAAGAAATTGTTTAAACTTCGACAATTTAATTTGGAAAATTATATTTTCCTTCATTGCTTCATTTATATTATTTTGTCTAAAAACATTTGGAAAGTAAGCACTGTCAAAATAAAACAAAGCCGGGAATCGACATTTCGATTTTCTTTAATTATTAACATATTTAATTATAAATATTTTACTCCGAATTATCTTTCTTCTTAACTTTTATCTTAATCACTTTTTTGCAATTTATTTATCCATATAAATAATTTACTTTTTGTTTCATTAAAAAGAGAGATTTATTCTGAATAAGTATTACGTTCAATAAAAATCTTTAGATGATTTTAATGACTGTTAAAAAGTTTAAAGCTTTAGTTTGAAAATAATCTTCGCTGTTATATTTATATTATTTCGACTAAAGTCATTTGTCAAGAAGGGACTGCTGAAATAATTCAAAGATAAGTATTGGTCTCATACTGATTTTCTTTAATTATTAAGATATTTATTTATAAATATTTTACTCCAATTTGCCTTTTTTTCCCACTTGCCTCAATTACTTTTATATCATTAACTTTTACTTAATGTACTATTAATACTTTGTAACAATATATTAAAATGTAGAAATGATTGAAAAATAGTTTAAATTAATTGCCTTTTAATTTAAATTGCCTTTTTTCACAACTTTGTGAAAAAAGGCTTGTTTCTCAGAAATAACTTCATTCAATCAGACATTACATAAACCTCTATTTACGATTTTATTACACAAAAATTTTTTTAAGTTTAACTTTTTAGAGGATGCAGTAATACATTTGGACGGTATTATAAAAAATTCTTAACTAGACGTCTTAAATTTTTAACTAGTCGGTATTATAGAAAATTCTTTATAGAATTTGAACTGTTTATAAACTATTAAAAGTTTATAGTTTCATTAGAGCAATTATAATATAGTGCATCAAGACTTCATTGTCGCATTTTATTTTTTCTTTGATCACTTTACAATAAGCTGAGCTGAAATCAAATGTTATTGAACAATTTTACCGAAATTAAAGAAGGAATTCATAATGTAGTCACATTTTGATTTTCTTTTACTCTTAAGGCAATATTTTTGAATATTAGATAGTAATTTATGGTGAGTTTAGGATTATTTCTTTGAAATGAATGAATTGGTTTCAAAAATTAATTGTTTATAGGAAAAATAAAATAAAGAACTATTTAAAAATCTGGAGATCACAATTATTGTTTAAATGTAATACATAAAATCTTTAGAAAAATACAAAATGATTCATTATATTTCCACTTTTGTAATTTTATTGCAATGCATTAAGCAGCATTATTGGTTTGGGTTCTACAAAAATAAAATTAGATTTAGTGGGTGGTTGATTTTGATTGCTTTTATTTTTGAGCTAGATTTTAGTAAAAATCTTTTTTCAAAAAAATTGAGACGGTTTCATTTTTGTTTACGTGAAAAAATGAATGTTATTTTCGAAAAAAAAAATAATATGAATTTTTAATACTCAAATGAAATATATTACTTAAAAAATAAGCATGTTTTAACCAAGTCCGAAATCATTACAATACAATATATTTTTTTCGGCATTTCTGTAGTTCAAGTCCATCTCTTTATCTCAAATTGTTTATCTCAATGAAAAAGAAGACATAATAGTTAGAGCATACATGTCTGAATTTCTAATTTTTGTTACTAAAGTATAATTTTAATAACTGTTTCCTAAAATTATGTGGGGAATAATATTTTAAAAGCATAAATATATTCGCAATTAGAAAAAAAAATATTAAAGTCCTCAAAATAGTACACTAAAAATTGAACGATGTTTTATTCGATAGCATTAAAAAAAATTGAACGATGTAAACATATGATTGAAAGATTGAATATGCATAAAATGGTTACAGGTTAAAATAAAATAAAAAAATTGAATACATTAATCATGTGGTTAATAATCTTTATAGCGATTCGTGGAAAGATAAAGTCGATTTCAAACAACAACAACAAAAAATACGTTGCTTTTATCACTTAATAAAGCGCATGCATAAAGAATTGCATAACAGACTACATGTTTTGTACCCAGTTGAAAAAATGCATTTTTTTACATTTTTACGTTTACAGCAATCATATTATTGAATAAGAATATATTGTAGCTGCATGCTATCGAGTTGCAAAGCATGTAAGGTACGAAAATAATTCAAAATACTGTGTAAGAAAAGCCGTTGGAAGGAGATTATTAGTTATTATATAGTAGGTAATGAAAATAAATTTCAAAATTGTAACTATATTTTTAATTAAAAATTGAATGAAATTTTAACGTTTTTTTCTAATCTTTCAGCTTTATTGTTACACCTCTTAGAAATTTTAAAAAATAAGCTGTACATTAATCTAATTTTAATTCTTCACATTTTCCTATAGTTTATGTTTACAAAAGTGTTTATATTTACATAGTTTATGTTTTATACAAAAATGTATAAATATTTTAAGATATTTTATCATAACACATTTCGTCATTTCCTATTCAATTTATACTAAAGCATAAAGCGATGATGTTAAATACATTCTCCGTATGTACAATCTGCCACTACATAATTAAATGTACATGTACGTACAAATGTAAATGTATACTACATAATAAGGTATGATAATGCCTATCTTGTAATATGGTTAAAAATGCGAATGATTGCGAGGTAATTACATAGCATTGGTGAAAATTGAGTTACAAATAAAAAATCGAACTTTGGCGTTAAGCTAGAATTATGACTGTTTGTCAATTAATAATTTGCATGCAGTTCACAAATATTTTAGAATCAAATATGTATTATGGATACCTACTGAAGAATCATTTATTTAAACCCTTTCATTTTAGCTTTCTTGTATACGTTGAATAGAGAAAGTATATCATGAAAGAAGGAATTCTGGAGATTTTTAGACCTCTCTGAGTCCGAAAAACATAATTTTGGAAAATGTCCGTCTATCTGTTACAAAGATAACTTTAACACATTTTGATTTAGATGGATGAGATTTTGATACGTGGTATCCATACCAAATTCGTAGATTTCATTCATATTTTTAACAAAATCCGCTCATACGAAATCAGTCTATTCAGCTATTCGAATGTAATTTAACACGATAATTACAAAACGAAGAAAGCTAGATAGATAAAAATCATACACATTATTAACGTAAATAACCTAGACGACTATTAAAATTAACGAGATGAAAACATAAAATACAGACCGACAAAACAAAGGACAAAATTTACAACCGATGGAACACAGATTTAAGGATATACATATCACAATAAAAATTATGGTATAAGAAACTCTAAAATATTATGAGTCATGTATCCATTAAAATTTGAAGTAAAAATAATTATTGAAGAAATCATTAACATATAGTTCACACGGTATTCAATTGGAATTTTTAATAATCTTTCATACTAGCAAAACAACTATTTGCCAGCTGCAGCTAGTGTAAATAATAGATGTAATAAATATAAAATTATTAAAATAACATGGCTTTAATCTTTATAAAAATTAGATGCTTAAAAAGTTTGAGATAATCATAATCTTTAAATTATTCATAAGAAATTAAAAACATCCATTATTCTTATATGGACAAGATAGTCGCCAAGAATCGTAAGAAAAGCTATATGTATAAAAAAAATTCTTGATATCATCACTGCCAGCATGGCATAAAAACAACAATTGAAACAATAAATAATACTGCTGTAAAATAAGTTTTAGATATTTTATAAATTTTACAATAAACAGAGGAATAAAAGTGTTGATTCAAATTTTAATCGAATAAATGTTATATGTTGCAATTTTAAAGTTTATAAAAAAGATTTTTGAATAGTATTCTAGGTAAATTAAGTCGTATTTTAGTCCAATGGCCCAGCTGTCTGCTCAATAGAGCATTGCGAACATACTACCAAAAAATAACCAAGTGCCAAACTCAGCAATTCTATATTTAACAGTCTGCTCTATAGAGCATTATGAACAAATTATCAGGAAATAACTTTGTGTCAATCTTATCAATGCGAAGTCCAAAGGTCAACCTGTAGAACATTCTAAAAGTATTACCAAGAAATATCTACAAGCCAAGTTTTGCAATTATGGGTCGATAAATCTCTCTTTTAGAACTTGTGAAGGAATAAAAGAAATAGAAATTAACAAAGCTTAGTATTTCTAGGTCTAATGATCTTTCTTGGAGGACATTATGAACACATTACCAAAAAATAACTACGTGTCAATCTCAGCAATGCTAGTTCCAACGATCGACCCTTTAAAATATTCTTGACGTATTATAAAGAAGTAAATGCGCTCCAAGTTTAGTAATTCTATAGTTAACTTTCTTTTTAGAGCATTGTGATCAAAAGGGTTACCAAAAAAATAACGAAGCAACTAAGTTAGAAATTCTAGTCCAATTCTTTGCTTTATAGATAACTGCCGCAGTAATAATCTTAAATAAAACAGATACATGATTTTAACTTGATAAATTTTGAACGTGTGGCACACATAAAACAAAATATCATGCATAAGCTCAATGACTAGGTATTTTCTACATAATTGCTTACATTGTCTATTTGAAAATCTGTTTCTGTGTGTCTTCGGAACGCCAGTGCTATTTTTATATCTTAATCATTCGTTTTCATTTCCTTTGGGAACTTGGTGGGTACCGTTTTTTTAAATAATTGAATTCGTTCTTGATCTCCCATCATCTTTGCTAAGAGATCTTTCTAAAAAATTTTTGCATACTTTCAAATAAAGGTGTTTCCGCCTCTCCTCACACTAAACTCTGGACCTGAGGGAAAGCAGAAAAATGTCTTGAATGGCAGTGATAAACAACAGCTACGCAATATAGATCTGCTGCATATATCTAGGATTTTTACTGATTTTATCATACAAGTACGCATTTTAGATATATTTCCTCAGATCGATTGAAATCAACCAAATTACATTTGTAGACGCAATATCATGTACTAAATTTCTTTGAGTTAAATCCTTGAGTTTAAGAGTTATCACATTTACATGCATGTGAAAGCACATGTGCGTATAACTAACAGACGGTTAACTATTTAATGGTTTTGTTCAAAATTTGATCATACATGTTTTTGATGCTAAATGTGCACACTAAATAATTTTATTTATCTCTTTACAATTTATAGTTATTCAGTTAATTTATACTCGAACAACCATATAGACAGATCTCCTTTGAATGGATTTCGTTGAAAATTGAAAGAAGTTTACAAAACTTTAACTAAAATCTACATATCTATATTTCATTCGTATAGCTTAAAGCATTGTTGAATTAATGGGTTCACAGACAGATAGAAATAGTTTTGTTCATAATGCAGACTAAGTAAACGGATTCAATGAGACTTGAAACATATTCATTCTTGATTCAAAATTCGTGAATCTTAAAATTTTTGAGTTACAATTATACTATTTTATCTCAGTATATTTAAGGTATGAGTAAAATTTAAATTCTGCCATTATCCACACACACAAAAAAAAACATTACTTTTTATGCAGTTTCTTTTTAATTTGATTTGTCTCATGGTTTAGAAACGGAAATTTTTTAGTTAAAGTTTCATTTATTTCTTGCATTAAAGTTTTAAAATCTTGTATAGTTGTATGTTCTCGATAATAACCCACCATCTGAACACTTTTAGGGCTTTATTGCCTGCTAATAGTTTTAATTTAATGAATTTTGCAGCCATAATTTTAACATAAGGGAATTTTAGAAATAATAGATATCATGATACCATAATGTTTATAAAAGGAATTATGTAATAAAAAACAAAAAATTGGAAATAAAATATTTTGATTTTAAGCCTTTTTATAAAAACTATTTTTATTTCATAGTAAAAAAGGCGATTAAAATAACTAAGCTTAGATTTGTATTAAAAGATTATTAAATTTATTTGCTGTTTCAAATATTTCCTTTGTTGAAAATGATTCTTACGGGTAGAAACAGAGCAGAATATTATTTTTGTTACCTGGAATGAAAATAACTCTATCCCAACTCATTAAGTAAACATTTAAGTATCCACTCAATATTTTATCCAAACAAATTGAAAAGTATTTCATTTTGAATGATTCTGCTATTTGGGCCGAGTTTTGTTGATTGAACCGACGGAAAATTACCTGGATCGCGTAATAGCTCTAAATTGCAGAAAATGGCAAGGAAGGGGCTATCAGCTGCTATCTTGTGGGAATTCGACAGCCTGTTACATTTTTAGAGATCTGCTGAAAGAGTTTTCGCAATCAAAAATTGCATCAAGTAAAACGATCTATTTTTCAGAGTCATAGCAAGTCTTTGGACAGTTTAATTGGGATGCTGGCTTTCAGTTTGATTGAGAAAGAGCTATTATCGTTAAAAATGTTTGTTTTTTGTAGGAACTGGAATTCATTTTCAATCAAGTAAATAATTAACGTCTTTAAAATAAAGGATATAATATATGGATTTTAGAATGTACATTTTTAAATCATTAATTAGTAAGTATTTTAAAATCATTAATTAGAATTAATTAATGATTTTAAAATACAGAATGAATAAAATAGATTACAATTATCAATTCTTCAAAAACAAACTATAATAAATAATTAAATTAATCTTTTTTAATTTCTATTATTTGGCTTGTTTAATACATTTCAAATTAATATATTATTTACCATCTTTATCGTTTACTAGCCTTTATAAGTATTAGTTGGTCTCTAGGAATATCGGTTGTTTTAAATTTCAGTTACATTTCTTATGCATGATAGGTTTGTTGGTATCAAATTCTGATAGACTTTAAAGCCACGAGACCTCTTCAAGATTACTTAATAGCTAAGACTGAAATGTCTCGCATCAAAAACAGTTTAGATTCTTTCCACTTAACTGCAATTCCCTTACTGTTAATTATCAATTATTATCATTTTTTTATTTTTTACATCTTTTTGTTTTCTCTTCAATTAGAAATCTCTATTTAGCTCATTCAAAACTAACGGCCTCAAAAATGTGGAATAGTTGCTTCTGTAATTATCGATACTTCTCTGCAAGATGAACTTATTGCTAACATTTGTTCTTAGGTAATCTTATTTCATTCATTGAATTATTACTTTGATAAAACATTAAATACAATGGTGCAGGATTTAAAACCGATGAAATTCCCTGTGATCCCTGGATGGTTTATTGTTTCTTTTTGTTTTTTAACATCTTTTTTTTTTCTTTCTTACTAATCCAATCGGTTACATAATCGAGTGTTGCAGGCGTTGAGGCATATAATGGCGTTACGTTGCGTTATTTAAATAGCCGTTCTCTTGTTCTGTTTTGTGTAGATGCGAATATTCTTAGTAGAATTAATTCCATGAAATCAAAGTGGGATAAAAATCATATTTCTGAGGTAATTTCTCTTCTAACTACACATGGCCTTTCGTGGTTCTGTGACTTCACTTTCTGATTCTTTATGCATCTATACAGATAATAAGCGGAATCTTTATTCAATAGCTTTCAATAGGGGAAGAAAAAACATGCGATTTAATATTTGATGGAACAATAAAAACAGTATACCAAATTTCAGCTTTCTAGCTCAAAACGTCTTAGAATTAGTGTATTCTCAAACAAAAGACTGAGAAACATAAAGCCAGAGATATATCCTTTTGACTCAATTTGGATCTCTTGGACCAAAAATATGTCTTGCTTTGAAACTTGTAAATACGTCACAATTTTGTGTTTGAATTCTTTGACATTTACAGTTTTTTTTTCTACATTTCGTACACGAAAAAGTAAAAAAGCAAAAGTTCGATGTTCTCTGAATATTGAAAATTTAACATTTTAAATTACTTTTAATAAAAAGATATCAGGCACATATTGTTGATTTCACAAACAAATATAATGACTACATTCATATAAATGATATATTTAAATTATTTAATCATTCAACCTTCATTACATTGATGCTGTTTGTCCTTATTTATCAAGCGAAATTTAATTTGTCTTTTAATTAAAACTGGATCGTTTCAAGGTCCTTTTCTAACCTTACACAAAATATAACAGAAAAATCATGTTAAATTCAGCTCATTTCTTTAGCTTTAAAAAAAAATTAAACATTAATTATTAAATGCTTTCAAATTAAAAGGTTGAATATTTTAAGTTTTCAAGTGTATTCTTTGTCCCTTTTTCTTGAATAATAAATAAAGTAAACCTTGTAGAAAACCAATATTATCGTTTCGATTAAAAATATTAACATTTGTTATTACTTATTTCCTACTATCATATTGTTATATAAGCTGAAGTCATTGCAAAGATTTGTTGCTTTTCTAATGACGAAAATAAATAAAATTTACTAAGCAGATATTTAACTACTAACACTTCGAATTTTCACTTGTTTCTATGTATTTGGTACTGTTATATAATGAATTGTGCTTTATATTTCAATATGAATTGAATTTTACAATATTTCATTGTATAATATAATAATTTGGTTCCAAATATTTGGCAAAGTTTTTACTATTTTAATTGACAAAATAAATATTATTTTTAGATATTCAATTCTTGACTGCAAAAAGAAGTAAAAAATTTAAATATTTGAAACGAGAAAAAAATATGATTACTTAATTAATGACATTAATTGCCAAATTACTATTATATTTCAAAATTGCAATATTAAAAGTAATAATTATTATTTATTCATTAATAGATTGTAACATTAAACACAAGTATCTAACAATATTTGAAAATTGCGATTTTATAAGAGCATATAAAAAAATGTACAATTAGTTGTTAGTTACTTGAGAAAGTTTTTTTGTAACAAGTTTTATCCCAAGAAAAATGTTATCTATTGTAATGAAAAGTTATAGATTATAATCGAGGTCAGGATAACCTGGTTGGTAAGGCATTGGACTATTATCCATTAAGTTGCGAGTTCGAAATCGCCATCCGAAGATTCCCCGTGGATGATGTTGACTAACGCAAGTATAAATCTATCGTGGTCACAAAGTTCTCTATGTCGAGAGTAATACTATTGGGAGTACTGGTTCAGAGGTGATCGTTCTCTAATTCAGGTTTAAATTATTGGGTTGTTCGGAAAGTCATTTCGTATTTTTTTGTCAAAATGAAAAGAAATTTTCGTTTAATGAATAAATTATTTATTAAATTATAAAATTGCCATTCTGGTATAATACCTTTTGCCATATTTTTGGTAGTAACATGATCACACGCTCATAAAAGTTTTGGTCTTTGCTGTAAAAAAAAAACTGATCGAGGTGGTTTTTGGCCTCCTCATTTGAAGGAAAAATTTTGCAAATCAGTTCTGGTACTGATGTACTGTTAACACATCTTCTCCACACATATTGGCTAATTTATTTTTGGCTAGAACAGCATTTTTACCTTTTATAGCAAAAAAGAAAAAAATGACGAAAATGCTGTTTATTGCTCTCCATATTTAAAAGGACACCATCCAAAAACTACTGCAAAGAATCAACTGCACTTTTTCACACTCAAGTCCTGCTATATCAGCTCTTAAAACATAAAATGATTTTGCGGTTTAAGTAT